>JAUZND010036815.1:0-21826 GCA_034780555.1 Coelogynopora nodosa
TGAGCAAAAAAATCAATGAAGCGATTTTTTTGCTCACTCTATAGTAAAAACATAGAGCGATTTCTTTTTGCTCACTATAAACAGTGAGCAAAAAATTTTGCTCACGCATTTATAATATAAGCGTGGCATAAAATATAATCCATAGTCTATGGTTTTGCGGGCATAATAATTCTATAAGTTTTCGGCTGCTGGCGCAGCTTCATCTTATAGAATTTTTATGCCCTTAAAACCTATTATAGATTATGTAGCCAGGGAGTTATATAATTTCATTATGTTAACAATTTATTTTTTAAATTAATAATATTTATGCATAATATGCATAAATATTATTAATTTAAAAAATAAATTGTATAATAATGTAGAATATTGTATAATTAATTAATGCAAATTTTTTAAAACTAAAAATATTCAGTAACTTTATCATATATCGAATACAAATATTAGCCTGTACTAAAGGCAGACCAATGGTTGTCGTTTTTAACATATTATTTACAGATTACAACCACGCAAACTTTGTTACACCATTTAGGGTCATACACTAGTGCTACCGTGACAAATATGTGCAAGATTCTTGTCAAACTATATATAATCCTTGCATTTTTTGTAGAAATCTTTGCTAACTTTGTGAAACTACGCAAAAATTGCGATGTTGTTATTAGCTAGATATGTGTGGAACCATGGAGAAATCATGCATGGTTAAACAAAATTTTCCATGGTTACAGCCTACTAAAGAGTTTAAATTAAATGGTTAGAAAATATTATTTTCGAAGTTAGTTTATTTACTAGTATTGAATTCATTGTTTCAATTTTTTAAGGATTATCATCATCGATTTTAAAAGTAAATAAATGTGAAGCCAATTACGTTATGTTATAACACATTATTTTTAGTATTTAAAATAAACATAGTCATTGTTTTCATTAATCTTAATCGTAAATGATTTCAGACCTTATATAACTAAACATATAAAGAATCTTTCTATTATATTTGTAAACATTAAAATCTCTTAATTACGACACTGTGTACTCTCAAATTTCCCACAAATTATTTAAAAATTGCCTAGTTCACTTGAACTATTCTTGGATATAGTCATTTTTAAATTATTTAAAAAAATGGACGAGTCAAAACTTTTATAAATATAGTCTGGAAAGATGCACCATAAGTAACTATTTAAATATTTATTAAAAGAATTAAATCCACCCAGTTTTCATAAAACGTTTAAAAGAAAGTTAGTATATATATTTTATTTCATCAAATAATACGCCATAAAACTTGTCATCCACACAAACATAAAAACATCAACCATAAAAAGAAAAAGTAGAGAATAAGAGGGTAAAAAGTGAAATCTACTTAAGAACAACCAAAACATGTATCTAGAAGATAAGAATTTGAAACGAGGTATAAACTCTACATGCGCAAACACTCATATCACACATAATCGCCAACTTTAAACAGATCAAGTACGTAGTAGTCATTAATGAAATACAATATAGACTAGCGGTAGTATATACTGAGTAGGTAATTTAGAAACACCGTGTTCAAATAATAAGGTTTCTTGGAGTTTTACATTTAAAATATTATCCTATTTGTGAATGATATCAAGAGATAAAAATTGTCAACTAAACATTCAATTAATTTGATTACTATTAGATTCAAAACAAAAGTAAAAAATATCGATATATAACCGCTTGATATCAGCCAATAGAACTAGTTAAATGTTCTATGCTCAATTAAAATGTTAGCAAAAATAATTGTACGTGGATTTTGTAGCATCGAAAACATCATTGAATTAATAAAGATGTCCAGATTTATCACACAAAGAAACCTTATTTTGTATACCAGTAAATAGAACTAAATACAATTTTCACTATTATAGTAGTCAAGTGAAAATTTGTTAACACATATTGAAACTCCTTATTTTGGGTGAAAATACTATATATTACAATAGTCATTACAGCATCAATAAACTTAAAATAAAAAAGCAACAAATACACGGAGTTCTTGCGATTCGGATTTCGGTGTTGTGAAATATAACATAACAACAAAATTGCCAGTAATAAAATATACTGATGTATCTAAATATATTAAATGAATTGCAATCCACATTATTATTATTTATTTACAAACAGTTTTGATAATTTATCTTTAAAACTTAATTATAATATGTTTTTTTTACTTCACATAGAAGGTCACACGTATATGCTGCTACATTCACATATAAAAAAATTACAATATATAATCACCAGTAGAGGAATACTATTTTCGTTGTAGAAAATAATGTCTTTTAAATCTGTTAATGTGCTGCTTACCACTGTAGATACATAGGCAATGTGTATAACACCCTTTTAGTATTTTTGCGACCACAAGTCGCAAGCACAAGAGTCGCAATAAACGCATGTTCGCAGGTAATTAGTTCAGGGACACTCAGTATTTACAATTTTGAATAGGCTCATAATGATTGGACAAAGCAATCATAAAAATATTATAACGAAATAAAGTGAAAAGTAATATCTCAATTTAGTTTAAAAATGTTTTAATATTATTCGGGACATAACAATCAGAAGTTATATGCAGTAAACGAATATTTCCACTTAAGCTACATTACAAGAGCAATAATAAATTATATTAACAGATAGTACCCTAAATATAAATAATTTAATGACAAACTTTCCATATTTGTGTGACAATTCAATTTTTTTTATTAAACCAAAATAATTTTTTCATTTGGACAAATCGAAGCAAATTCAAAATAAAAAGGCTTTATACATTCTTTTATAAACTGAAACGACTATAATTATAAAGAGATTTTTGTTTCTAAAACGATTTTCAAAATAAAAAGAAGAAAAATGTTGGTTAAGTCGAATAGTATTTTCATTGCACTATTTTCTAATAGAACAGCATTGTTTTTTAAATAAAACATTGAAACTCTAGATATGCCATACCTCTAGATGTATTAGATTATTATATGTCTGCATATAATTCTGCTGTGACTTTAGATGACCTTATTAATCTCTAACAATATAGTAAGGAATAAAAACATGTTCCGAAATAAATTAGTTTTTAAATTAAATTTTTAGTTTGCAGGTTGTTGAAAAAAGCTGAGTTTTAAATAAAGATAAACCATTTTAATACTAGACGCTATGACAATGCAAATAGTCTTATATCGTATAGATATTTTTAAATTTAACGGTTACCATGAACACAAGTTGACTTGTAAATAGTCTTGTACTTATAAATTAACATATTAACCAAACCACAATATTTGTAGCACCATAATTATAATGATAAACGATATCTCCGACCATACCTAAAGTCCCTGTAATTTGCATAGTGTAAGATTATATGCAGATATCAAGTATGCCATCAATTTAGAGGGCAATTTGAAGGAATGCTAATGTATAAAATATGAGAGATCGAAGGAAAAAATATGTATTTTCAGTTGACGCATCGATGGAGGCAAATCAAAAAATTGCAGGACATTCTCAGAATAGTTCTAACAAACTCCGACGAATAAACCTTTGTGTAGGACGCAATAACACGAAGTATCCACAAATAAATTTACATATATTGTAGCACAGTTATGATATCGGTTTAGGTGCATTTTCTCGAGGTCCTAACTCGGGGTAGTCACAAATCAGTGAATTGCTTGCGCTGGAGGATCACACAAAGT
The DNA here is from genome assembly GCA_034780555.1 of Coelogynopora nodosa. Lineage (NCBI taxonomy): Eukaryota > Metazoa > Platyhelminthes > Proseriata > Coelogynoporidae > Coelogynopora > Coelogynopora nodosa. Next base: position 3,669 of record JAUZND010036815.1, read on the forward strand.
TTGCTTCACTCTGTAATATACATAAAAAGTTTTTATATAAAAAAATGCAGGAATTCACATAGGATAATAAAAGTGCGAAAAATGTAGCGCTCAGGTGCTAATCCAGTTTCTGAAACAGATAATATATATTACAGTTTTTTATATCTGAAGGAATATGATTTTTCATGTAAATGCTTTGCAGCAACGTCAAGATCACAGCAGATTATAACATAACATCATTAGATGTTTGAAATATAAAAAAGCCAACTAACATTTATGTTAAATTTCCATTTTATGTATGTTTTAAAAATTATAATATTTAAAATGCTGAAAAATTGAACTAAAAACCTATGAAAGTAAACATTAAAAAATGGCACTCATGGCTAGACATAAATACTAAAAAAATACTAAACACACAAAAAAGAATATTATTAATACATTATTAATTTACAGCTTTGAATTGCGAATTTCTTTATTTGAAGGGAAAAAATTGAACAAAATATCCTAAAATTTCAGCAAGTAATACTTTTGTTAGTACAATTTAAATGGCAATGATTTAAAACTTCAACAGATGTGAGTAAACAATTGAAAATAACAACATGCTATTAATTCTAAGAAACAAAGCCCCCCCCAACTTGATTCACTAATGTTATGTTGAAATACACGTTTTAGCAGTTTTCACATTTCTTGATAGTAATGCATTTTTTAACTAATGGGTAACGCTCAGTAGGGCAAAAGTACGACAGTGTGGTAAGTTAATTTAGCGAAAATTGGAAATATGTTAATGATAAATCCATTGATCTTGGTACAGGTTACACTTTTTTTATGTCTCCTTTTGTTCAAAATACAACGCCCAATTCAATAATAGACCCAAATTTAGTTTTATAAATTTACTAATATTAATCAGGCACAAAACAACCTGTCAAATAGAAAATGTTGGATGATGTACAAAATGCTACTATTTTACATTGATTAATATTCAATTAAAGAAATTATTGTGTAACCCTTGTTTATGGGTTTTAAAACTATTTTGTCTACTTAACCTTAACATAGTACAATATTTTCTATTTACGCATAAAGCAGTCAGTCAATCTAAAATTAATAGATAAACAATCACTTCTGCAATCTGAAGACAAACGATAGATAGAATGGCATATATAAAGTAGATCAATGTCTAAAACAAATAATCGAGAACACACTTAGCTGAGCTGACGATCAATTTAAGAAAGTGATCAACGTCAGTCCCTCCGGGGTACATCAAATACATTTTACTCACCTATCACACTCTTACGCATAAAATGTTAACGTAAATTGGGAGAACTTTGATCTTAAACTAATACAAGGCTGTGTTACATTTATACGCCACAAAATGTTATGTATTTTACATATATAAACTTACAGCCGCAAAAATTATATATTGCTGAGTAGTAATATCTAAATATAATTGAATCGAAATATTTAAATTAGATGACTAATTATTTTTGCATCTAGGATAAATTTAAGAGAAAAATCTAGATATAAATTATATAATTAGTTTGTATAATATTAATGTATCTTATCTTTGTCTTCATTAACATTTGAACATATTTCAATGACACCAGCAACGCCGAAAAGTCTAATTTAAAGAGCATATATCCAAACCAATTACAGAAAATGGTTCCAGTAATTATTACAAAGTAAATCACAGTATAAATAATAAGCGCATAAATAATAATTTAAAACTATTCTTTACATAATTATAAAAAAAAGTTAACCTAACTATGGATAATCGCACAATATACTTTTTAAGGGTACATTATTAAAAATGGTTTTATCATGTTAAAAATAAAACTCCATATTAAGTTAGTCGATAATTCAACATATGTATTAAAAATTCCATAAAATGTTAAAATAAATAAAAAATAAATGTCTCTTATAAATATTCGTAATATTAAAATTCATTTACACTAATTAATTCAATTCACCCTGGTATAATTTATACTAAACTAGGCGTAAATTAAAAACCACACAGAGATAATTATAATTATACAATAGTTAATACCCAGACAAATAAAATATAACCAAGAATATATACACAGATTAACTAAATAATTTCCAATTTCAAGTTAAGTTTACTCTTTGGAGTTGGTCTCAATAAATTATTCAAATAATTAGTGAACGTCATAACACACCTAGGAGATCCACTTCCCTGGGATACAAGGGAGCCAGATGTCTGAAGTCCGTTGGGTCGGCGCGATGTCCCGTTGGGAAGAGTGCTCGATGCCCCGACATCAGAGTAGGTGCGGCACGTGTTCAGTTTTGATTCAAGCGCCTGGTGAAGGGTAGATTAAATAGTTCATGAAAATAAATACAACTGCGTAAAATTTAAAAGTAATGTGAATTACAATTAGCCAATTATGTTACTGAACAAAACAATTACTGTGCATGGAATATAGAGTGAGTGAGAAAACTTATTACATTGATTTATACCAACTTTTCAAATCAATATCCACCAATTTAATGCGGTGCATGTGTTAGTACAGAATTACAATTCAGTTAAATGCAAAAAAATACTCTTCGGTTCATTGTAGTATAATTAGCAGTTACATATATTAAATAATAGAATAATACACGTATAGTATTACATTTTTACCACAAAGTAAAATAAGTAGACCTATAATATTTTAAAATAGTATGCCGTTGATGATACACTAACACATAGCTAGGAAAACCGCGTAAGGAAATATAAATTGAAAATAGAACATATAATATTGAAATATGTTCATATTTCAGTTTATTGATATTGACCTAAATTCTCAGACTTTTTACGTATGTGCATATCATTAAATAGCGATAATGATGAAAGATAAAATTATTCCACTATAAATTAAAAACACAATCCATGACACAAAACTAATCCAAAAAACAATTATAACTAACAACTTAATTTACATTTTATAATTATACATTTTTGGGAAAGATATTAAAATTTAAAAACCCAATTAATTATACATAATATTATAACCGTAACCGTATTTCCACTAAATTTGTTTAATTATTAAGACAACGGACCGGCATGTGTACATATAATGTAGATTCTACGACACACTAATTAGTCATGTAATATTGTTGAGCATCATATAAATGATCATTTTAAAACTAACAAACAGTTGTAGACCTCACACTTATTTTACAAAAGAATTTTTTTAACAAGATAAACGACAAGCATTGCATTAATTTAACAATTAAAATGTAGTTATAAACTGGTTGCGAGTAAAAATTAGTTTATATGTAAATATTTATACATACTATGAATATTTTAGATTCTTAATTTTTATGTGATACTGTTATTGTTTTATAAAACTACAACTAACTAGCAGATAAAACAGAGCTCCACATAGCCGAATTTATAATGAACAAAAATTATTTTTAAACTTGCTATATGATAAAATTATACAGCAATATATAAATTCCCCAATTTGCGCACTTCCAGCGTGGCGTTTTAAAAACGAAAGTCACATGACATGAAGACGTAGATCGAAATTTAGTTAAGTGAAGGGAGAAATGTCAGAGACAGCAGTGTGTGTAACTCGTTTGTCGGATATTAAGCCACACCAACACAATAATGATGAAGCTGGCCATACAAACCCGATACACAGACAAATACTATGATATAACTGTGTACAAGGGAGGTAGTATAGCATAGACGAGAGAGATGTGTGTATTCTGTTTGTAGTTCAACATGGCATCAGTATACCACCCGGATGCTAGCAACATCCTACGTGAACTAGTGACTGATTAATTTCGACCTAACAATATTAAGATAATTAATGATACGAAAATCACGATACTTGTTTCGATATAATATCAAAACAAAGTTTTAAGTAAAAATATCAATATGCATGAAAATAGTAGTGTGACAATATAACAATTACAGAAAATTGAGTACTTGTAGTACAATGATAAATTAATAAAACTATCTGCAAAACGTTCAAAGATCAAGAGCAAAGTAGCCGGGAAAAGACTAATGGCTGCTGAGAAATAAATGAACGTCATCGTTTGTATAGTCTACTTACACAATATTATTACTTAACTCTTTATATAAAATCAAAAAACCACGTTAAAATACGTTAGGTAGTGTAATAATATTCCTTCATAGATCAGTATATTATTTAACATTTCATAATGCATAATGTATTTCAATCCAAAAGAATTATATTCTATTTGTATATTTAAACCGTTAATATATCAGAATAAAAACGTAATTAAATACGGAAATGAATTTGGAAAAGTAAAATATCAGGGCGCACTACATACACACTAACTGAGATAGTATATTAAATATAGTCATATTGCACAGAATAAAGACTGGTCGCCATAAAACGCGGATTTAATAGGGCTGAGCGTAATATTTTTTGCTGCTTTGTGATTCAAGACAATGATGTCTCTGAAATAGTTCGATTATGGTCAGTCTACAAAATTTAAAGGCGGTCAATATAAATGATCTACATGACCTCTGTGAAAGTGTACTATGTGTGCCATTAACTACAACAATAAAATAGCCAACGTCGGAGATTTGCGAACAATCCATGCGTGACGGCATTATTAGAGAATGTGAGACAATACGGTAAGTTGAGAAATAAAGTGAAAAACCTAAGTTAACAAAATAATTGAAAAGGGGGTGTGGTGAGACACGATAACTGATGCTTTTATAAGGATAAACATATTAAATAACTTATATAAACAAAATACAATCCACAACTTTTCCTAGATTTCTAAGAGGACAGCAACCAGAACTCAGAAGAAAAGAAAACTCACCCCAACTTTCCGCAGCAGATCCCCGACAAGGTTGAGCGCCGAAATGCGCACCGAGGGGGTGAGCGGATTTGTCCCATTGACGGGGAGGTAGGAGGCCTGCCGGAACCCGGGTGACATGGGCGACAGACCGGAGGAAGTGCATATGGCGGCGCCGGGGGGTGGGAAGGGGGACATGGGGGTGAAGAAGGTGGTACTGCCCCCTGTAGCGCTGGCGACCGGGGGCTCGGAGAGGCGGTTCGAGTCGATGTGATCCGTCTGGGCGGCAGAGTGCTCCACTGGGACCGAGTCACGTCGAACTGAAGAAGGAAGATGGTCAAGGGAGTCAGAGCATTTAGCAGATTGAAAATCCTGTAATGATTTAAGTTGTACATGATCAGTTATTTTCAATCTAATAAATAAGTTTTTTAATATTAATTTACTGTCTTAGGTGGGTACAAACAACAAAGGTACATGAGAAGAGAAGACAGATAATAATGTAATATGATTAAACTATTTTTCATGACAGGTCTACCAATCGAGCACATTGATACGCCCGCTCTGCAAGGTATTTAAATAAAGTACATTTAACAACTGGTATATTCGGGAATAAATACATACCTTAAGGTAGAATTTTGTTTTTTTTAATCTTTAAGGGATCCTTAACACACATCTTGACTGCTATTATAAATGTTAAATGTATTCGACATTTTATAAATATGGTTCCCAAATACACATCAAGTTTGTTTTTATAAACAATATTGATTTTCATATAAATTGTGAAGTCATTACAAAAAAGAACAATAAGAAATCCCATTGAGAAAATATAGAATCGAATATTTTAATCTAATACGTTAAATTTAATTGTATTCTATAAAAAATAATTAATCATGATATAATGATATAATGATATAGAACACATTATTAAACAAAATGCGATTATTAAATATATAGTTGTCATAATTAATCGCTGCCAAAAGAATAAACATAAATCAATAATTGTATAAATAGTACAATCATACAATAAAATATTATAATCAAGTGATCTGAATTACAGTTAATACCGATTAAAACATAACCTTTTAAAAAAAACAATAATTAATAGTAACTAACAAATTAAATCGATATGTTTTGAGTTTACAGCATAAAACTCTTATCTCGAAATTGGACTCTGAGAAAAAACCGGAAAATATCAATCTCCTGCGGCACATGGCTACGCGGTAAAAAAAATTCAGAAATTAAAGCCAAAAATGCAGCTGAAACCATCAGAATTATACTTTGTTAAATAACCAAATCAGGTATTTTATAAGAGCACAGCTATGTGAAGATTAATTCTATCCAAAAACCAAAATCCTAGTTAGGATACAAATCATATAATCAAGCACATGCAGCGCAAAAATTGTCAATCTTCATTCCTTATAACTTAGATTCAAATTAGGGTTAAACAAAGTATGCACGATGAACAATAAACAATAAAATTTAATGTAAATATATTGGACTGGATGAGTAGATGGGGTGTGTGTATTTATGCATCTTTTTTCATATCTAAAAAAATTATCCCAAAAAAATCCGGAAAATTTCGAGCCCTACATAAAGTTCTCAGTCTCCATGTCAAACAATAAATACAACCTTTTATGTTGGAAATACAATATACAAGGATAATAACTTTAAAAAGTTACATTTGAAAAGAGAAAAACAACAATAAAAAATTATGTAAATGCAATTTATACAACATACACTATTTTTTAATAAATAATTATATATATAATTTATTATACTCAAAAAGATTTAGAAATATTTACTCGAAAATAATAGTGAAATTTAATAAAGTGAAAAAGAGAAACATCATTTAGCCAAAACGCGAACAGTTGAAACTGTATTTTCAAAGGTTACATGTTGCCACATTATCAATATCATCAAAATTAAGCATAAATATTCTAGACTTATAGTTGAGTGACTCATTCTATAATACAAATAACGCTTTAATGGCGTGAGATAGAGTCCGCTATACACTCACTTCTTTTGATACCTTCGTCGGGACCATCGTGGGTGACTTTTCTCACATCGACTTCCTGTCGCAAATCTAAACGAAATAGTCCAGTAGAGAACAAGAACGTTAGCAAAGAGACAGTCAATTTCAAGAATTTTAAATAATAGCTCAGCTAGCGCAATTTTTTTACATAGTTAAGCATATAAAAATATGATATGAAAACACCAATTATTATTTGAATCACTATTGTTGGTTAAAATGCACAGAACACTACTAACTGCGCACAATGTAAAATTACTGTGGAACATGTAAGTAAACATATCATGGCAATGATGTACCTCTTGCTTCGTCTTTAAGTCGCTGAACTGTAACAAGGAGAGCTTCTTTTTCATCAAGTTCGCTTTCGAGGAAAGCATTCCTTTCAATGGCCTAAAATAAATTGGAGAATAAAATTAAGTAATACGACGATATCAAGCGAGAATACAAACAGTGTTTAGAATGTCTTAATATTATTCATTAGTTTTTATTATTTTAATTTATTATAAATAACGCAATTTAGTTTTTAATATTTCTTACAGTGAGTAAATATTTAGATAATAATTTACTTATTATAATAGATTAATATGTCCATTATTATATTGACTTATCAACTTATAATGGCCATAAGGATTTGTTGAATAAATAACGAAACGACAGTATCAGAAAATTTAAAAATATATATTTTAGAAATATTCATGAAAATATAAATTATACGATACACGCAAAAAATACTAATATAATAAAAATTATATGTACAAAAAACATATGTAGATGAAGCATTCCTTAGAGAAAAGAAGATGAAAACCTATAATATCACATTACAGGTTCCCACAGGATTATCCAAATAAATTCCCTAACTATTCCAGGTTTCAATGTGTTTAAAGGTTTCTACACCGGTCCATACTTCATCTATTAATTTAAAAACATGTCGTTGAAGTTGATGGACTGTCATTGCATCAACTGTCACTACTGATAGTTTATAATACTGTATTACATCTAATTTATAGAGACCCCGGAGTTCTTTAATATTATTTTTTAATTGGCACATTTAGGCAAAAATATTTACGTATTAATAAAATAAAATTCACTGACTTTTCCTAGCAAACCTCAGATAATCGTAATTTATTCAAATATGTTAACATAAAAAAGTAATTATGCACTAAAGCATTTATTTATTATACAAAACATACTGCAATGTAATGCATTGCATACCAGATAAGCAAATTAACAACCTTTTTTGTAATAAGAGTAAACATGACCTATCTCGCAGAACAAAAAATCTGTGAGATCATCTGCAATTATAGGCATGTGTCATTAGTGATCACTGTAACGTTACGATAAAAGGTCAGTAGTGATCTGCAGATGTACATCTAATAATTACAGTGAACAAAAAAACTAATAATAATTTAAATAAACTTACAACAAACAATCGCCAGAATTAAATCACTTATAGTGATGAACGTAGAATGAACTTATAATTACTTGTAACGAAATAAACTAAACCAATTCCGGTAGATTTTAAAACAGTATAATAAATATACAGCAATTTTAAAATACCTGATTAAGTTTTCCTTCGAAGTCCTCCAAAGATACTACAGTCGTTCTAAAACAAAAATATACAGATACCCAAGTTAAATATAAACACTAAAAACTATAAAATCAAAACAATTAATTGCAACCAACAAAAAACCCAAACCATGTTTAATAAGTCTTTATTTTGTAGAGAAAAGCTTTGTACTAATTAAAGAAAACACCATAGAGGACATTAATTTTACCTCTTAGCACGTTCTAAATCATCGTTCACTTGCTCCAGCTGTCTAATATATCTTTGAAGGTCCTCTTTATCCTGCTTAGATCGGGTATAATCTTCTTGGAGCTGTGTTATTTGACGATTTAAATGTTCCTGATCTTTTTCCACACGTTCCTGAAATAAGGTAAAATTAAAGTTAACAAAGCACACGCATTTGGGAACAAAATTTCTCTGCAAACATGTATTTGGATAACAATTCAGAAATGTAAACTAACAGTTAGGATAATTGGTAGTTTGATAACAGTTTTGGATTACAAGACTCCACTTATGATATATTTAAAAAATGTAAATAACGACATCAATCAATAATGTAAGGTTGGACGTATATATATAGATGTAATTTTTTTATATACATTAAAGAAAAGTACTAACAGATTTAAAGAGCTCAACGGTGTACTTTTAAAAAATACATGCGATACGTTTTATATAATCTCTGTATATTTTAAGTAATATCTCACAATATCTAATACACAATGGTAATCATTAAATAAATGGGAGCGGATTGAGTGAAAAGCCAATGGCAGAGCCAAATTTGGCCCCAGCAAATTGTTTTTTGCAGGAATCCTTTATTTTAGAAGCTAAACACCACATGAAAATATTATGATCTATGTAATTTTTAAGTGTAAATGTGAAATTAATGTTACATACTCTGAGATTTTCTAGTTCAAATTTAAATTTTTCATTTGCTGATATCAATTCCTTGTTTCTTTTTTCTGACTGAGACAGCTGTGTTTCTAGTTCAAGTTCTAGTTCTCGCGAACTTATTTGAAATTCTTCCAATTCTTCACGACTTTCTTCCAAACTACAAAAATAAATAATTACACATGAAGGTCAATTATGTACAGCATCAATAAATCACAAAATACAAAAATAATGAACACATCTAAAAACAAAATTAGTTTATTTTGATAATAAAAAGACTAGTAGTTAGAAATTGGAAACAAAGAAATTTAATTTTTACTTTCACAATATTGTCTTTTCACAATAAAACTATAAATATAAATTCCAAACAAATTCTTAAATTATTTCTGTTGACATAAATGCATTCTTAAATATTAATTTAAATAATGATAAAAATCAACATTAAATCACCTCTGTTTAAATTCTTCAGCTTTAATTCTCCAGTATTTTATTTCTTCGTCTTTTGTTTCAAACATTTTATCCCCCATTTCTACAATAAAAATATTATATATATAATTAAACAAAAAAATATATTATAGAGTGTATAATAATAATATTTAATATAAACAGCCTCATTACACATCAATATAATTAAAATGTAAACATTGGTTTCAATTGGTTACAAATTCGTCCTTCATTATTTCTAAATTTTTATTTGTATTTTAATATTTGACTTTTGTGATTATATAATAGTAAAACTGAATGCTTGATGTTCAAATAGTGGAGAAAATTAAAAGGCAAATATTGAAGCTAATATAATAAGTAAGCACTAAGCGCAGAGCCTGTACAAACAGCAGAGAGACAGAGCACTACCGGTTTCGAGCTATTCAGCTCTCATCAGGTACCCTAGTCTCCCTACTGATGACTGGAATGCAAGTAGTACTTATTAAAAACCCAAACAAATCGTAAAAAAAAGCAATTTGAATAGTAAAACATCAGAGGTATCATCAGAGGTAACATCATAAGGTAAAGAATATTTTGTTTCACCAAAATCTAGTTACATATACAAACTAATCCAGCCCAAAAATTGAGAATATGCAACAATTGCTTCTTACTATAAACTAACTTTAATAAGACTGAAAATTAAAATTTTATTGCCACATATTGAATTAGTGTGGTAATGTTAGTAGTCATATTCACATTATATCACATGCATTATTGCAAATTTAAAATGAGGAAAACAAAAAACTATAAGTTGTCTTCTAGCAATGGTGTAATTATTATTAACAACAAACATTATTAAATTAATAACATATTCTATGCCTGTAACATGATAAGAGAAAAATAAACAAAAATTATACTACACATTTTTGCTAACTTGTTTTCCAACAATTATTCTAAAAAACATTTTTTATAGTTATACTTAAATAATATGAGTGCATTATACACTAAATGCATCTCGGTAAAAGGGAAATATTAAAAGAAATTCATGACAGGTATCAGAATCAATTCCTGTTTAATTATATTTTTACTGTATAGCTTAGTAATAGATATAACAAATTCGAAAATATTAGTAAATTCAAATTTTAAAATAATATTATTATATTAAATTTATTATATAAAAGATCAATTTAATGTAGTATATGTAGTAGCATATGGAATAATCAAATTAACTATACAATAAACTGATATGAATGAAATAACTGCTCATTGATCTCCATAAAATAAGACTAAGATAAAACTAAAATAAAACTAAGACCCACCCTACTTAGGAATATATTGTAATTACTGTTTCATTATTGGAAACTATTTTTGTGTAAATGTTATTAATTTGCACTATATTGTAATACTATTTAAACCAGTGCAGCGTTGCCACTCTCAATAAAATAAAAATCCAATGGGAAATTTAAACTGAACACCTTCATCGCAAAGTTGGGAAGGGGGTAAATAATGAAATTCGCGCAAAGGGCGAAAATGTTTTTAAAAAATTCACTTTGAAAAATAAAATATGAAAATGTATAAATATATTATGACACACAGTAATAACTACTATACTACTTCACCCCCTACCCCTTCAGCCTTTATAATGTAACATTTTTGAAATACAATCCTAAAAAAGTAAAATATGGATGTCCATAATAAATCCGGACGAGTTTAATATTCCCTATATAATAAAATGTATTTTCTGTCAATAATACCTCTCCTAGATTTGATTATTAACATTAATTTTAAAATCTATGTTAACTAAATAAATTATTGAGGTAAATTTTATGAGCTCACAAGTATTATAATCAGACACATGAAAATTTTTCTTCATAAAAAAATTGTACACTAAAGTATTGGTATAGTATATGGCTTTATATAAACAAAATAGATTCACTAATTAAAAACGTAAATATGTGCCTTTTATGTCACAGTGATAGTATTATAATAGCTTAAATTGGTTATTGCATATAGAGTTGCATAAGTCAAGTATTTAGTAGTGCAATAAATTGTTATGTTAAAAACTTTATTTTTTTACAAAATAATACTATATATATTTGCATTATAATGGTCAGTTCAAAATAGACCAATCAAAAGTTGTGATCAACTGTAATATTCAATGATGTTTGTATAAGGTATCAATCTATTCTAATAATATAAATTAGTAACCATACTATCAATAATTTATCATTGTTACAACAGTTATTAATAAAGATATTATAAAATGAGTACATTACCCTTATTGACAAAACTCAGTGACAGTTTGCCAAAATGAAAGTTGGCTGCAAAATATGGTGATGTGCAAATTGTTTATTCACAAAGCACTTTAAGTGAAATATCACTGAATTTATGACTAAATTTTACACGGCTAACTTAATCAACAATGCCTCTATGTCTTGCACTTGCTTGGGTGCTTGTTTATTATTCGATTTGAAAGCAATTAATGTAGCTGTTAGGTGATCCCATAGCATCAGGCAACAATCCAATTTTTTCCTATGCTCAATATAAGAAATGGTCAAATAATTGAATAAAAAGAGGCATTATTGAATGATTAACAAGACAAACTATAAGATAAAGTACTGTAGAAATAATGTTTTTTATAATATTATATATGCAGATAATGTTTATAAAAAGATAAGTTAGTATAAATGTAACTCCCCCAGTCAGTAACATTCTAGCTAATCAAATGTTGGAAGGATGACATAGTACTATGTGCCAAAAAATTAGCAAAGACAATAATACATGTTCTAAAAACAGACAAGGTTCACTATGTAGTGTACAGCATGTTTATGAATATGCAAAAAAAGTTGGCGACCTAAGATATTTCCATAAAAATTTTAATTAAATTATTCTAATATTAAACATACACTAAACATATAGTCTAGATTTTAAGATTTTGAATATAATATTTGTTTAATATGTCCTAGTGCTCAGCATACAACATTAAAAATATGTCAAATTAATAATTTCTGTTTTTTATTCATTTCTGACTTCTCTCTACCCTAAGTTTAGCATCCAAGAATGACAAGCTTTTATATATTTTGAAATAACAAAATATATGCATTTTTGTGAGTAAGGCTTTATATTAATATGTAAGTATGGTGCTCCAAGTAAAAGTGTTATTTTAATTATTGCACAATTTATGTTTTAACATATATCTTCATTTAATGTACTCTATAAATATAATAAATATATATTTATCTTCAAAGAGACTGAAATTGTATTATCTGAGAATTAATTATATATTAAAAATCACCATTGAAAACTACACCATAAACTAAAAAATGTGATGAGTATAGAAGGACATCTTCAGAAAGCCATGCTCTATTTCCTGAAAGATTTCAATTTCATAAGACAAATAGCGTGCATTTACAAAGACTGATTTAAAATATGAAACTATAATCATAAATATGTTTTGTTTCATTTTTTTAGGTAAAAAAAATTAAAAATGGAATTATTAGACATTTCATATAATCTTCTTCTGTACGAATATCTGCATAGCATGAACAGATTAGTTCATATACAGATTACATATTAGTGTATTATTATTCCATATTAGTTCATATTAGAGTATTATTCCACACCACACTTAGCAGTATGAAAATAGGCTACTTTTCCCACAAGGGTATTATGAAGGAGATACAAGAACTGTAAAAATACAGAGTACTAATAAAAAACAATGAACATTTAATTAGTACAAAGGAAAGGCAAGACCATTTTATCTTCATATCCTTTAATTAATTGTCCAGAAAATAAATTAATGTGAAGAAATTCTGATGAAACAACAAGAAAAGTATTTTTGTGTACCAATAATGACTAAATTGAAGTTGAAATGGTTTCCTTGTATAGTGACATATACTCAAAAAATGAGATAATGCAAATTTAATATATCTGACAATTCTTGATCTGATTGACTGCTCAGTCTGTCTAAAGTAAACATAGTTATTTTGACTGTGCACATAAATTTGTAAATAGTAATCTTAGTGAAGCACTTACTCTAGACTTTTCTGCAGTCATACAAGTTGAGCATTCCTTAGTACACATGAAGGATTGCTTTTCAGGGTGGACTTTCCCTACAAGTTTACAAAAGATGTCTGGTTGTAAAATTGTCTGTAAACAAGATTACACAATATAATCCATAATTTTTCTTTAATATTAATAACAACATATATATTACATTTTATTCATAGAATACCAGTTGCAATAGATTTGATATGTCTAAAATTGTTATCAAAATAAAACTAAACTTTGTATATAGATGCAAAATCTACAAAAATATTTTTTTGTGAAAATAAATGGCAAAAATAATGCTAGGAAGTATGAAAAAATGCATAACGCTGGAAAATGTCAAAGTAATTCTCAGCATTAAATAATGCAGGCTGCACCAGCACTGAGATAACAAATATAATAAGAATATTAAATATATATTATTTATATAGCAGGGTTCATACACCATTTGGATAATTAAAAAGTAGTACCTAGAGTGGATTAGCAGTACCTTAAAAAAATTATTTTATACAATATTGGCAAACTGTACAGACTTCATGATCATGTAAATAAAATATATAACATATTTAACAATTTTTAGCTTTAAGTTTTGATGCAATAATGTTGTCAATATCACACATGAACATAATAAAATATTACATAGATTAGAACATAAAACACGGATAACTTTAAGCTTCAATACAATAATCTTTTCAATGTCAGACTTTTATTTTTTTTGTCCTCTGAAGCCTTTCGTAATTTGTTACTCTGCAGGAGCTTAGATTTTATGTCCTTTGAATTTACAGCTTTGTGACACAGTTCATTGGCTTGTGTCTCAAGCAAGCTCACTTCACTGTCCAATTGTTTGCTACGTTTTTGCAAATTATTTACATCTTCCATTTTCTCTGCTTGTCTTTTTCTTCCATCTCCTTCTTGTCATCATGGTCTGCCAGAAATTTGTGATAGTTTGACCTGGCTGAACCAGCAAGTAATTAGCCAGTTATTTGTATCTCAGAAACACTACTAACCTAAAAATACAATAAAACAAACAAGGTAACTATTGTATATCATACCAATTAATCAACAACTTATATAACTAATCAGTTCAATGAAATATTTGCTTACTGTGTGAGTATGATCCATATGGATCTTCGAGCTACCAGTGCTATCTTAGACAAATTCACCTCATCAATGTGGTTTAGACTGAATCCCCTTTCAACAACAGCCTGTCCATGAGGCAAAACAAGTAGCATCTTTAAGATTAACCACAGTTTGTTATATGCTGGGTCTTGTGACAGATGATCTGCAAAGTATTTGTCCAAGCAGTCAGTGCCAACATGAAAAGCAGAGGCAGCTTCCATTTCAGGATCATGCTGTCTGATATAGTCAACAAACAAAATAAACTCGAGTTTAAGATGATCAACATAATCACCATATACCCAGCCAAATTCAGCCAACTTGTGGAGCACCAGCTTAAAGTTTTCTTTTGTTGAAGGCCCCTTAGCAATATTTTCAGGAGCCAAACAGGACAATGCTACAGTTAAGTCTTTTGTAACAGGGGATTTATTTTGGAGCTTTTTGATAAAAGTCTGAAGGAATGGCTTTGCTTAGACTTTCATTGTGTAAATATCTCTTTCTGACAACTTGCCTGAGTTCTTGAGATCGTTGAGGCCACAAGTTGCTTTATAACCAAGATCAACCGATGTAATAGATCAACCGATCAACCGATAACCGATCAACCGATGTAAAATGATAATCACTGTTCTCAATGTCAAGTTTGATACTTCCATGGGAGATTTGTTTAACGTCATACCAGCTATGGACATATTTAACATACGTAAATGAATATGTTATTATATTTAAAATAACATATAAATAATGCGAGCGTAGTGAGTTTTTTTTTTTTGGGGGGGGGGGGGTTAATTGTCTTAATCATACAATTATTGACATTACAGAAGTATGAAATTTAATAAGATTTACATATTATCATCATTGTAAAAAATATGTGCAATATGAAATGATAAAAAAGCAGTACTATCATAAAAAAATAGTAACTTTATGTAACCTCAAAACAGTACCTTAGTAGTACCTGTACAAACCCTACATATAACACTCACTACTAAATAAATCAGTTAAGAATATAGTATAACATGATAATATACTTACTTTATCTGTGGGCTCTATATCAATTTCTATTTCCTTTCCTGTGAGCGTTTTTACTTTGATTAACATTCTGGTAACTATAAAAGTAATGGTCAAATATTATCATTATAGTATTATTAATAAAGTTAAATATTAAATAAAAAACATAAAAATGCATACAATTTAGAATGAACTTGTAATTCAAATAATGTTAGCAATTTATGCGAATATTTTTTTACAAAATGTATATTTAGTGTTGCCACAACACTGTAATTAAATATAATATTAAAATTAAGAAAAACTTTTTTATGTTTATAAACGGATAAAAATTATTCTTTTCATTGATTATATTTATAATAATTTAATTAACTTATACAAATTACATCATTTAAACAAAAAAATATATAGTTACGATAAATTAAAATATAATTAGTTATTAAATAAATGACAACATTAAAATAAGTAGCCGTAGGCGCAAGTTAAATCGATTATATTTTTCCGAAAAGATTAGAAGTTAGATAAAAAATCCCCTTAATGTTAATTCAGGTTTTACCTTCAATTTTCTATATTACCAAATAACATTAAATTGATGGTCAGCATTGAAATAGAAAAGCTGACGTTGTTTCACAGTGTGACTGTGTACAATGTCACGCATCATAGGAAAACACATTTTAGAACATAAATATAATAGCTTTAATTAACTAATGTAATATACATATAAATATAAACATTATGTAAACCTGTGCACCATAAATATATTATAAACTTACTTGAAGTGTTTTTGTGCACACTTCAATATTTCTTATATAAATAGTAGGCAATATGTTCATTAAATTGAATATTTCTTAAACACGGTTGATTTATAATGTAAAATGGGTACAACAAATTTATTCTAATAAACACTTCGAATATTTAATTAATAATTATTAATATATATTTCGCATAATACCATAGTCATATATACAAATAGGTTGATTTGAAAATATACTATAAATGTTACATATTAACAAACGGCAGTTGGTGAACGCATAGCAAGCACAAATGGCATATCTTTCCCTTTTTAAACTAAATAATTTTAACAGATTAGATAACATATATTTTGCAGAGGTATATAAACAAGAATACAATAATTAATAGTTGTTACACTAATTAATATGCAAACACAAATTATACACTGTTTCTTTATAAAAAAACAAAAACAATGAAAAATTAAGACGTTATAAAAAAATGCTTATCGTATATTTCAACAAAAAACTACATATTATATAAATACAAATTGCAAGATTTGATTGTGTACAGGCATCAATACCAGAACGTTCTCGAGGGATCCCTCCTCTGATAATCCATTCCACTTTGCTCCGCAATCTCATCCTCAAACATCTTAGGCCCGCCCCTACTCGGCTGAAAAGTGACCTTCAGCAGGGCATCCTTATTCATGTCCTTCTCCCCCTGAAATAGACAGAAATAACTATGGAGTTAATAAACTTGATTATGAGATTTTGGTAAGGAACACTTTTTATAGGGACCATCTGTCTCTCTGTTTGCACTCAAATAGTATCAAGAGAATCAATACTATAGTATTAAACATTTATAGTAATACAAATTAATATTTGTGTAAAATTTTAATTAATTTAAGTAAGCCAATCAAAGTTAGTTTCTTAAAAACATTAAGCCAATAATTATTAACATAATTGAAAGTTATTACAGCAATATAAAAATTTTCTTCTGAAAATATTAAACTTTAATTTTTGATCAAATTTGAAAGTGTAATTAAGTTGTTTAATTAATTACTAAAAGATTTAACCATCTGAAATGCCCACCTTAGGGTTGGACATGGGCGTGGTTAGATCGTCCAACTTATCGGCCCCCGAAGGCAGCTTGATCACCTGTCCAGAACGCACCGCCACCCGCACCCTTTGGCCATCCTCGGTGTAGCGCCACTCGGCGGCACCTCCCCGGCCGTCGATGGGGTCAATCAGAGAAAGCTCGGTGTCCAGGTGGAGTGGGACCTCCTTGCGCTCGATCTTCCCGTTGGGCTCGCCCGAAAGTTTGTAGACAACGTTGAGGCCTTCGACTGTGGCAAGTCGGCGCTGTTTGATTAGCACGGAGATCAAGCCAATCTGGGGAGGAGGGGGTGAGAAATGCTGAGCACATGAAAGGGAAGAGGGCGCTGATATCAGGTTGATAACCAGTCAGATCAAAATTGGTCTTCTAACTTTTACAGAAAATTTTCCCGCCTCTTTAAACAAAGTTTCTATTTTATTTGGTAAAATAATGATTAAACAAAACTTAAAACAGCAGTAACATTGTATATTATTAGTATCGTAAGAGTTG
>JAUZND010036826.1:0-21825 GCA_034780555.1 Coelogynopora nodosa
TTCTACTGTATCTCTTTGGGTCAGCTTCTACTTTCGGTCCGTTTTGGTTTTGTGTCCTGGATAATGGTTTTAGTTAACATATAACCACTACAGGCATGACTTAACATCTTCTCATATCCTTCATTTTCTTTCACTTTTTGTTTGGTCTCCTTCTGACTGGTTTTCTTGAGTCTTTCTAGGAAGTTATACTCTTGTTATAATTTATTTCCAGTTTTATTAATTCCTCTCCTTTGCCTTTTGTGTATCTTTTTTGTCGGTTTATTTGTTACATAGTTACCCTTTCTGTTTATTTACATTTTATTATTTCTGATTTATTTCTTTTCTTCCTATCTGGTGAGCTGATTTTGAATCAATTGTATAGCAACATAATATTTTATAATAGAATAATTTTATTTATAAAATTAATAAATTAAACACATAAATAAATATTTTAAAATTAGCTTTACTTAAGTCAATTTATATTTTATGTTATATTTATGTTTGACAGTGCGCTATGAACAATTTTCAGGGACTGTTTTTATCGTATCAATTTTTTTGTGTTACGTACATTTCTGAAGCTGTTTCCATCATCAAATATATATATTTTATAATATCACCAATCAAAAATATAACCTTGCTTTTGGAGTAGTGGCCTATTCCGGACACGATTCTGCTTTCAACAATCGTTGTTAAAATGTTTCGTCGCCTGACTAGCTAAGTCATGCTTCTATAAACTATCAAATATGTTACTGAGTTATGTAATTTCAATGTAAAGCAATAATTTACATCACCTATGTACATCATATTTTGAGCAAAACCGAACCTTGCTAAGATGTTACTTACCTTGCATTAATCGATAAAAGAAACAGCGCAACCTTTATAAGAATTACAGCTGCACCTCAAAGCGGTGTACTAAAGGCACAGACCGAATTATGATTTCCTCCGCTCTCTCTCTCTCTATAAATAGGCTAGATATCTTTGTTCGTTAAAATCACGTGACCCTTTCATTCTCGCTCTCATAACATGCAGACGATTTTTGTGTCGTTGTTGAGAACCAGTGCAGTCAACACTAGTGAAATTGTCGGTTTAAACTATTGAGCACACAATTATTCATTGCCCGCCCAAGAAAGCCTTTTACGGCTTCTGTTCATTTAATAATGTCGACGCTTATCGATTCAACTTGAATATGTGATGTAATAAAGTCTTTCGCTTTTATGCGGTACTCTTTCATTGGTTCGACGTCACTGGTATACCCTACGGTCATATTTCGTTTGTTATGTTTGTATGTACTGTGTGTTACACATTGACGCTAATGTTAGTGTCCTCTCTTCATGAATTACACCTCAATCGCGGATCGAGAGCCAAAGTGTCCTGGAAACCTACGGTCAGAGATATTCGTCAATTGTGTAGATTATAACATATATTCTAAAAACCGAAGCAGATTTCAACACTTGTTTAATTAGCGATCACCTTGTCAAAAAAAAGGTAGAATCATATACGCGCATACTTCTTCGTGTGTAGTTTACATACATACAGTGAGTACATACCTCAGTCAGATTTGATCACTCTTATCTTTCAACAATGAGCAGGCGACCATAGTTGCCATTTAAATCGAAGTAATGAATTAGAATTTCGCTAAAAGTCCGCTGGAGCCCGCTGTAATTGACGGAATTTAAATTCGTGGCATCGTTCGTCGTGTTTGACACCCCTTTCTACCGCCGTCTTCTTCGGTATGTCGATTCGAACCTCGAGTACCCAGTCGGTGTTCTCCAATGGATCGATGGCGAGAGATCTGCAGCAGAACGGCACGAAGAAGAAGAAGAGGAAGGGGGTTAAAAAGTATTTCACCAGTCTGATAGGGGCCACCAACGCCAAGACGCTTAATCGCTGTCGCGACAGGTCCAAGGACTTCTATGGTTAGTGTACAGGCATAAAAGATTCATACCACAGGTTGATGTAATATAGTTTTACTGTTTGATCCTACTCGAGGAAATGGTTCGCTTATCGGCAGTTAATAATTTGTTGAGTTTAATATTTAAAAAATAATTGAATGGAATAATTCTACATACCCTCAAATAGGAAAAGTGTTCTTCTACTGTATATAATTGTATTTCTTTTAATCAATGCCTCGGTATATATAGGTTTAATATACAGTAAAAAAAAATTGTTTATGTTAAAAATATATGTTTCAAAAACTAAACATATTGCTTTTAATAAATAAAAATTTAGTGAAAAATTTAAAAAAACAAAAATTATTTTCTACGGGTCTGCAAATTAGTTTTTTGTAATATTTTCGAAAACGTGCACATCATATATGCACACTTACAATAAGTGTGACATTCCTTTATAACTCTTCATATTGTTGTAGTAACTGCAATGGATCCGAAAAGTATTCTAGATTTGTCCAATTGTTGAAGGAAATACACAACAAAAAATAGTGAATATATTTATATAATTAATTACAATATTTCGGTATATGGCGTAGATCACATAAACGTTAATGTTACTGCAATTTAACATCAACTCACTGAAAATTTTTCTCGGTTAGAAAAACATTTATAAATTCATTTAAGTAAAAAATGTAATTGTTTTTGCACTTCCTTATTTGTTATTTATAACTTATTATTGTTGTTAAATAAATAATTTAAAATGCTATAGTTGCGATTCGAACCCACGAACTCTTAATTGTGAGTCGAACCTTCAACCACTGACCCGCGGTCGCAATCAATATCCAATAACAGTAGAATAAATTATTAAAAACAATATACACCATGCGGATGTATTGATTTGTTTTCCTAATTAATAAAATTTCACATAATTTAAATAGCTTATTTGTTCAATTCAGTAAGAAGTAGTAACTAATTTGTATTTAATGTACATTAATTTAAAATTTGCCAAATGTATTAGTAAAAATGAATTAGAGAGATTATATTACATAATGATGAATTAAATATACAGAAAACAAACTTTATTATTTAACTAATTGTTTATTGATTTTGTATATAATCAGTTGACAGACTATTAACTATTTAATTGAATTATCGATATAATTGATCGATTATTAACTTTAATATAACTTTATATAATATAATATAGCGTTCGTATTGAAGACTTTTCAGTTGTATACTTTATCTATAATTAATTGTGTACAACTAATATTTTGTCAGGATTGCGTAAGGATTTTGTAAATTAAGTAGGCTAATACTGAAAGTTTTAAATAACGTAAAATGTTCAAAAGAGTTACTGCATATCCTTGGAAGCAATAAATGCCAGTCCAATTTTATATATATTTATATATATTTATTTATTCTAGTATTAGTAATAATAAAATATAATGAGAAATAGAAACTCGTGTGCATTTTTTAATGTATTTAAAATCATACAAAATATGAAACATCACACAATTAGAGTTTTGATATTGCTACATCTAATCTCACCCTTTTTGATAGTAGATTCTTATTCAGAGATGGCTTATATTACCCGCATGATAAAGTTCAAATGATATAGTTCAAAGTCCAACAACATACAAACTATATAGATGAAAACGTCAAATAGACAACACTTTATATTCAGCAAACTATACCATTTAAATAGAAACCGGTTTCCTATTAATTCTATTATGGCTTTTTAATACTATAATTATGATGAATGAATAGACCCGCTGTAAATGTATGACATTGTGACTATTTGTAATAAATGATCGTTAAATTAATGATGTGTTGCTACTTATTACGTAACACATACTTATTACTTAGTCACGATTACATTCCATACCTAAAAACCACCACAAAACACATAATACATAAAAAATACAATTTATCAAAGCGGCAACAACTTTAAAGCAGTACAATTTTATAACAAAAGAAAACAAAAAAAACATAAAGGAAAAATCATTGAACTCTAAAAAAACTCTAGAAAATGTTCAACAAAAGGAATGTGTTATACTAATCATATAGTATCCTCTATCCCCTCCGCCTATCCACAAGTGTTATATAAAAATAGTACGCGTGCATATTTCCGTTTCATATCAAAGGTCGTATTTCATAATTGAGTCGTAAATTATCGTCCATGTTGTAGATAAGAAAGTAATTTTAACGAAATAGTCGTGCGAATAATATACCTCATTTTTTGGTATATTGGTCGATAAATATTGATTTATTATTAGTAAACAAAATTTACAGTCACGTATATTAAGCTGTTAACAAAATATTCTTCTGTAAACTATTGAACACAAAATTAAACTACTGGACGACACTAATTATGTTCTTACATTTTATAAGTATGACTTTTTAAATAGCACGGTTTTTAGTTAAATACGGTTTCTTATATATTACGAGTTTTCACGGAAGACTTTTTATTTTTTACGACTTTTCACCACGAACTAGAATATTTCCATTTCATGCATCCTTATTAATTAAGTGCTACGTGTACAGAATCCAGGACTTTTGTATATATTTAAAACATTTTATTACTTCATGGATTGATTTGATCAGTTAATTGTTTGACTACGTTATTTTAAAATACAATAACTACAACAGTTAGTTCGCTTTTTATGTAATTTATAGCCATCGTGGTTACATTTTTAAAACATTTTTGATGGGATTTTATTATTGTTTCATTTAAAAGGTTATATGTAGTTCGATTATGTTATAATTTAAAAAAACGTGTATTTTATTCATGCAATATTAGATATTAATACAGCATGAATATCCAACTAAGTGATTTTATTTATATACATATTCTTGTATTCACTATCGCCAGGTCATAATTATTTTTAGAGAAAAAAATGTAATCAGTCATAAATAAGTGCTAATGTATTGCTCTAATTTTGTAATCAATTAGTTATAATGTATGAGCAAAAATACATTTGCAATATAATAGGACAAAATTATAAAAATTTCGACTAGTATACAATATAGGCCATATTTATAGCTATTATTTTCACGATCTCACTATGTATGTATGTTTTACAGTTACACTTTAATTATAGGTACCTTATGCATTTTCTATTACTCTTTCCAATTCACTTCTTTGTTAAAGGACTGTTTATATTTAGTTTATATATCATAATACTCTTTCATACTTTATTGATTTTTTTCTAAATACCCCCTACGTAGCATATACGATAATAGCTTTATCTGTACAACTAAGCTAATACGGTAAACTTAAGTGGTCACTATTTTATTTGTATATATATACAAGGTTCACTAGATCTGTTTGCTTTCATTACTCTCTTTTTACTTTTTTTTCAGCATTATGGTGTCTATGTTGAACACTGTGATGAGTGTAAATAATAACGTCGGAATTTTAAAGTGAAATTTGTTTTTGTGACTATTAAATCATAATTGAACTAATAACGTTGAGAAGAAAGATATTCCTGCAGCAAAATAAATTTTGTTTTTATATGATGCTTAACTACCAGAACTGATTGAACAATTCATTTTGTGTGATTATAATAATTCTAAACAAATGGTAACTTTGACAGTTATTCTTTGTAATTATAGATATCTTAATAATATAGAATAATCCAAATAATTTTGAAAATATAGCCTGTTTTGTTCCAAAATATATAATATGTTACAATTGAAATTCAATATAAACATATTTTTTTATGCTAAATATAGATTAATGTAGCATTATAACATTTTTTTTATTAACTTATAATGCTTTCATGATAAGCCATGTTCCTGCACAATATGCAATATTAAAAATAATGTAAATTACTTTTGTGTCAGAAAGCAAGTTTGAATAGTACTTTAAAATATTCTTCGTGAAAAATACAAAAAGGGAACATCTTTTCAATATGCTTATGTAAATAGCTAATGTTCGAAAACAATTCTTCGGTGTCCATATTATATCAAACTATGTGTGTTTTGACTTTTTCATTTTGCACCCTTTTCAGTTGGTGAAGTTCCCTATGACGTTGAAGCTTCCTTGCGATCTCTTTGGGGATCGCTGATTGGACCCCAGTTCGATATTTTGGTGAGAGTGTTTTTTGTTAGATAGGTACTTTTAGAACGTTTGAATTATTTTCGCATTTACAGAAATCGTATAATGAGGCCAGGATGTTTTCAAAAATGTATTATTGTGTGTTATAGTTTTCACTTTACAATTCACAGTAAATTGATGAAAACAATATCAAAACGACGTTTGTCGCTGTTAAAATTTAATATTTAATTAAACATTTAAAAACTTTTACGATGTTTAATAAATTGGGGCAGTTTTCAAAATACTAACCAATCGAATTGCAAGGATGCTGTGAAAAGTAGAGATCGGTTCTATACTTGCCGCCGGCATTTAAAATAATTCGACTTACAAGGGGACCCCGGATGCCAGGTATCCAGGATGCTCATAAATGTTGACACTTGTTTATTCAATATGGTGTATTATATATAATACATTGTATGCGAGTATTATATACATTAACTTCAACCGCATCTAGTAATCACATACGTACACAATGCAATGGACTATACCATGTATTTATTTAGACACATACTTTAGTTTTGTTGTACACATGTCATTGAAAACGAAAATGCCTACACTGTGTCGAAAACAATTAACATTCACCAGTGCTCGTTTTAGTGTCTGTAATTGTATGCGACAGATGAATTACTTGTATTCCAAAGTTGGAAAACAAATTTATGTTTAGCCACGCAGAACGAATGGATTTCAATTAACAATACTCGAACTGTGATGTAACTTAACTTTACTCCAGGCTCGTATACACCAGGAAAAACTCAGGGAAAGATCTGAGAAACATATACAAACTATGTATATTACATTAATATTTAATTTTTTTACATAATCAATTAACTCCATGTCGTTTTAACATATTCGTAACAAGTCTGTTTTTTCCAATACCGCTATTTTTAATAACCACACATTTTGTTACCACCCTATATTCTGTATAGAGTTAACAAAGTGTTTTGTTTGACTGTGTTGACGCTGGCTTCGTATTTAATTTACAATGAGTAAAAACCGGATTTCTCTGTCTTTTAAAAACTTGCAGTCTTTGAGCAATGTTTATTTACCATTATGTATACTATTTCAATACAGCAATATAAACAAAAAAATATCTATTTTTAATATTCGAAACTGCTATGGTTAAAACTGCAAATACGTACGTACAGTTTAGCATATAGTTTTGTATAAAATAAGTGATTTTCAAATTTTCGCCCTTCTATATTTACAAATTAGAGTCTATTTATTAATAAGGATTTTCATTCTTAGAAATTATAGTAAAATAATGCACAAACTAAAGTATTATATGATTTCATTTATCACAAGTAAGAATACACTGTGCGGTTATCGACATAATCGATTTCCGTTATTTTTTCCTTAAAAGCAAAATATGTTTGTATTAGATGTTTTAATGCTAGCGCTTTGATTGTAGCATCTGCTTTCATTTTATTTTTGAAATAAAAGAGATAAGAACTCGTCACGAATCTCACTAATTATGGAGAATACTAAAAGCCTGGCTGGGAAAATGGGAATCTGCTACGGCATGTAATTTCTCACCTACATACTTCTCTCTGTGTGGGTTAAGATTACCCATGTAGAAATCATAATTCTCACCTAAAACACGTGTATTATTTTATGGGCTACTGTAGAATTCGTATATTCTCTTTTCAATTTGCGGTTCAGTATAGTATTGTAGAGTGAGAGATCTGCAGATAGTCAACACTTTCACATTTGCATCGACAGCAAAGTGAATTTTGCCGTCTTATCTTTCCCCGCGCTCTCTCACTTTCATTTTCTTCCAGAAAAGTTTCACCGAACTCTGAGCAGTGGTAGGGTCCATGGGGAATAACTTTTCCTCTACCGAGAAACCCTAGAGTCTTACTGGGGTGGTAGCAGCTGTATTATATCTCGAGAGCGAGAGAGAGCCTTGGTAAAATATTGTTTAGCTTTATAAACTGAATTTGGTCTACTCGGGTGAAAAGTACCAAAATATTTGCCCCCAGAACACGTTCTGTAATTGGCAATTAGTAATATAGAGCTCTTTCGATTTTTTGAATAAGTGTCCATCATAATGTTGCTTATTACCGAGGCTATGCATATTTAGTTAATTCAATGGGCAAAAAGGGTTAAACCGGGTATAGTTATCTGCATTTGACGATGTTTAAGGATATACTGTTCTGAGTTTACAACGATGAGTTCACGCATGCAAGTGCATTTTTATATATAAAATATGTACAATTTATAGTACAGGCAAGTCGTATGGGGATAGTGAATTCCAGAAATTATGAAACTCGACAAATATTCAAAATTGGCTTGACAAATGAGGTGAGTGTGAAAAAATGTAAAGAAATATGCCTGATTTAAATTAAATAATTGTGTGTGATGAAAAAGTTCACCTGACACATCTTATTAATCGTGAAACAATATATATGTTTTAATTTTATCTTTATTAAAACTTGAATAATTAATAATGATTACCTTTTTATTATAATGTCAATTTATGCAGGTTATGCTACACCAATCGTAGAAATGTTATAAAAAGTGGATGATACCATTTTAGTAACAAAACCTTTTTGATAGAATGCCTGGGGTGCCCATGTATTATATTTTGTTTCCAAATGAATGCAATGTAAAATTAAATAAAAATTAGTTGTATCTATTATTGGGCCTGAAAAAGAGTGCATTACTTCATTTCTAGAATTAGTAATCATGAATTGTGATTATACATAATAATAGAGAATGCCCATGTACCAAAAAATACCCTATATCCCTATGTCAATAGACCATTCGTTCGAGCACTTATGAACAGGTGACAAAGGTAGCACCAAATATCGTAAGAATATGACCCACTGAAGGCAGGACCACCCGACCCTCGCTTCATGTAAAGCTGACGACGCCGCTGCAAGATTCTCCTTACTTGTTTCCCATTGTCCCCCACAGGTGGCGCATTTGTCTAAAACTCCGGATAGTGGTGGGCTGGGAATCTCCCTTGAGGGAACCGTGGACGTGGACTCGACAGGAACGGAAGCTCGTCCGCACCACTATATCAGAAACATCTTGCCAACCGGGCCGGTGGGTGCCAATGGACGTCTTCGGCGAAGAGACGAACTATTAGAGGTAAGTATATAGAGCATAACTGAATGGCTACCAACATTATAGAGCAATATAAGAGCGCCTTTTTTATTTCTTTTTCTTCACTGTCTTTCTTTCCCCTTTTAGCTTTCCCCTATTTTTTTAATCTTAATTCCTATTCTTCCTATTATTCCTATTTTCCTATTTATCCCTCATTTTCTTCCCTTTTTTTCCCCTTTTATACTAATTTTACCTCTACCTTGTTGCCCCCTATTTTTACTTATTCTTTCTTAATTTTTATTGTTTTTCTCGCTTTTTGGTCGAGATACGTCCATCCATCTTTTCCACCTCTATAATATGTGTTCAATAAGTTTTGTTAAGCACAACAACTAAATATCACAAAAACATTTAAAATGCTAATTGTATTTCTAAGTAGTCAATATCAATTAATTTGTTAACTATTTACAAATTTAAACAATATGTTTGATATGTATGTAGGAAAATATATAGCTAGCATTTAATCTTAAACTTTAAAATGATAAGTAAGTCAGGCATAACTTAATTTTTTAAGTTGTAAAAAGTAGGTTTAGTATTTTGCAAGTTTTTTAAGCAAGGTAAACAATATAATATTAAACAAAACAATTGAAACGTGAAACCAAAATTATAAATAACAATTATTATAGATATGTGATAATACATTTATTTAGAAACGTAATAATCTATATAAAAAAACAAATTTTCACTTCATGTCTAAGATAAGCAAAAATACTAATCTCGTTTCTGTTCTGCTAGAACTGTTTATTTATTTCATTGTGTACAATTGCGTTCTCTCATTCATCTAACAAATAACTATTTCATATTCATGACAGTAGAATAATTTATTGTTCCACTACCAGATTAAATTGGCATAGGATGTCAATCAATTAAAAACATTTAATTCTTAACACTTAACATTTAAAACTTTATCCAAATTTCGTAAATTAATATGTTATGCAACATTGATTTGAAACTTCGACATTTATACTATTATGTTCAAATGATTAATTAAAAACACAGACTGCTATTTATTCAGTTTATAAAACTTGGTTCTTTGATGCATTGACGATATTGTAGTATAATATGTTGCATAATATGTTGGTAAATTAACAATTATATTTTACCATTTCGTTTTTGTGTATTTCAATTATTAGAATTACAAAATATAAATAGACCTCTTCCAGGTGCACTTTTGAATTTGAGCTTGGATATATCCGCTTTGCTTTTTCGTATTGATTTAATGTATTTCAAATGATTCGATTAATTTAATCATAAGAATATATTATATTGATAATTATTTTGATTTTAATAATATGTTAAGTATTTAATCAAATCATGGATTGTTACAATAACAGGGTTGCCAGACATCTGGTTTTTCCATATTTGGTGAATTTTTTATAATTAGTTTTTTGAAAATGCTAAAAATGCAATAACATATTGAGATGATACCCACGTCTACACCCTTATGGTAGCCGACAGGGATCAAAACGAAATTCACCCATTTAACAACATATATGTACATATGTGTTAAATATGTGTACATATGTGTACATATATGTTGTTAAATGGGTGAATTTCGTTTTGATCCTTGTCGGCTGCCATACACCCTGACATTCATAACAGATATTCAATAGTAACAATAGCAACAGCAATAAGCAAAAGATAGCAATAGCAACTCTGCAACTATATAAAATTCATTGTTAATCGGTAAAAAATTATCTGAATTATATTGCACGTTATATTACACTCTTTTTAAATATATATTTTGTTTTACTTATATTTATAACTTATCCGTAATATTTTGGTTAAATTTTAGTTTATTGCCTTTATCAACAATGTAAAAGTTTCATAATGTAATCGTATACATTTAAACATAATATATACAGTGACCAAGTTTTTAAATGTCAACAAACGTGAATAAATACACCGTGTAATGAACAACATAAGCTTCTACGTCTAAAATTACATTTTCGATAAAAATTAGACTAACAGTTTGGATAATATCTAGTTCAATTAAAAAAATTAGACCAAGCTGGTCTAGACCACATTATGAACTTTATAACTCAAGTTAGAAAATGTCACTTATAAAATTGCTTCTAAATACTATAATATAATGCCGATTAAAGTTGATCAATCTTGAATTTTCGGTTCACTATTTGTTAATAAATGCCGTGTTATATCATATATAGTATGTACACTGTGAGCCACAATGACACATACCACAGTATATAGGGCCTACTTATAAATGCCAGTCCCCCTTTTACTGATAGTATACTACACTAGGCATGGCACTGCCTTGTCTAATCGTTTAGTTAGTCTATTATTTCTGTACTTTAGACCATCGCTCGAGTACATAGATCAGTTGAATTAATTCCGACAACATTCTGGTTGGCATTGTATGATATACTGAACAGAACAAACATAACTACTGTAAGAGTGATTCAAATTCCTTTTAGTGTGTATAAAAAGATTCGTCGTTTACCACCAGTTATTTCAGTCGAATTTTTTAACAGGAAAATGGCACACGTTCATGACAATGTTGAGTTTAGCTATATGGTCTAAACAGACAATTCAATGTTATAGTTTGACGGTTACTAGGTTGAATATTGCTTGATCGTTTCTGAAATTGTTGAGGATATATATTATTTACCACATGTGTGCATGTCGAATTGTTACGTATATTAACTATATACTTACTAAGTATATATTAAATAATACACATTATGGCATTACTTTTATACGTAATCAAACGATTTATGGCGGTATTCATTTAACAGCTTAATTTTTGCCTCTAAACGAAGCATATAAAAACTCTTTTTTTTTAAATCCAGTTAGACGCAAATGTTCCAGTGCTGTTATAATATTATGACAGCGCAACATTACGCAACCCAGTTCCCACGATTATGCCAACCTATTTTGATACACAGGTCTACTGTGAGGCAAATATGTATCAAATCAGATTAGCTCACTGTATTTTTGTCAACTGAGCACGCGCGGGATTATTTAGAGTGAAGCGAACACTGTACCAGTCCTGTCATCTTGCACATTTCTGGCAGCATTCACTGCAGAGCCCATTTCAATACAAATATTGTCTGTGGCATATACTTCATTTTTATTATTATAGTAAGTTTGTAGATTGTAGAACATCTTATATATATATAATGTAACTTTCTCGACTAAAGTAGCCTATTCTATTATCGCGTTAAAGTTATCGCATAATTATCCTAAACTCATTGTGAAAAGGTTTTTTTCATCTGATTTTGACGTTATAATATCAAGTTTTAATTCAGTTAATCCTGTAAATTCAAATTGCCAGTAAATTAATTTTTATGCATAATTTTAATTTATTTTGGGAATGGGATGGCCGAGTAGTTAAGACGCTGGTTTACGGATGCCAAGGGTGTTGTCTCGGAGCAGGTTCGAGCCCGCCCTTGGACTCTTTTGTACTGTTCCTGGCTAGCAGCTGTGCTAGGCGATAGTTAGCAACCCTTAATGGGTTTGTTTGGTATGGAAAAAAAATTGAGAAAATGGTATGAAAAATGTGAGTGACCGTAACTCTTTAAGAGTCTTCGGTGAAGTGGGCGCGCTTCATAAACTACTCACTGCTCCAGAATCAGGGCCCTTTACCGACTTTGATATTACTTGAATTGTCGTTAAATAATTATTATTATTATTTTATCAGATGTTCTGATTGTTTTAATTTTGTCCCCTGCCTATTTTATCTTATTTTTAAATTATTACTCATTATACCTACATACATTAAACTAGATATAATAAGATAAATTAGTGTGACTAAATTAAAAAAGAAGTTTTATTCAAATTTATTTCTAACTTTATAAAAATAGTTGAAACGCGTATAGTACCGTACTATGATAAAATGGGTAATAATTAATCTATGTTTAATAGAAACTTGCTTTCGCGGATATTCAATATATTGTGAAGAACAGTAATGTTAAGCTTAAATACTTTTTAACATTGGTTTTAATGTTTTGTAATGAAGCTGATCCAGTGATTTAGAAATACCAAAAGCGGTGTCGGTTAATTAGATTTTATTATTTACAGATTTTAGCAATTCTGACATTTTAATGTGTTTAAATGTTTTTTTCCCGTAATTTATTATCATAAATATTTGTTATTATATATCTATAAATTGTTATATATACTTTTAAATAATAAATTACAAAACTTAATGCTCTAAAAGAACAAAATAAGTATTATACAACTTTATTTAATTTGTCATACACTACTTTCCTGTACTACTCAAGGTAAACGGCAAAAAATTGTACGGACTGAGCTATGTGGAAGTGGTGAAAATTCTGAAAAATCTCCCCAGCCACGTTCGCTTGGTCTGTGCTCGCAGGAGACTCGGTGAATCATCGACATCCGTGTCCACTCTCGGTTCCGAGGCGGATTTTATTGACACCTCGGAAATCGAATCCACACACTCCTCCATTCTCAGCAATCCCTACAAGGTATAGTCTTGTGTTTCTGTGTATATTATAAGTATACCTGTAGGGTAGGCCTATACTTTGGTTTGCAAATGAAATTATACTCGACAAAATTACGAAATAAAAATTGTACACTGTTTCTGCCTTTTAACAGCTTTTTTGACATCTTTCGGATGTACAGGGTAACTGTTTAGTTTATATATTATACCTTTTAAGGCAATCTAGTCTGCGTAAATACATTGGTAAATGAAGTATACATATAAGTATTTCAAAGTACTTTAATATGTATTGCACAGATTTGATTGTATAATTGATTTATGAAATTGTATCTCTAGCATTTTCGATAACATTAATCATTCCACTATACAACTTCGCCTCAACCTTCCCGCCCCCACCCCCCCCTCCAGACCCGCATCCAGGCCAAGTCCGAGGACTCCCTGTTCAGCTCCCAGCCGCCGCGCAGTGAAACGGGAACTTACCGGACCACAAGGAGTCGATCTCTGGAGCTGCTGACTGGCATGGCCACCTGGTCCGCCCAGATGGTCATTGAGCTGCAGAAAGGCCGCAAAGGCCTCGGGTTCAGCATTATCGATCACGTTGTAGGTGTCATCTGTACTGTCTGTGTTGCTATGTGTAGCTAACTATGCTTGTAACACATTGTAACGTTGTGTTTGTAACAAGAACTTGTTACCTTATTATAATAGCAACGTACTGCCCAGTCCCGACAAAATTAGAACATCACATCAACTTCACTTGGTTCCTTTGGACGAAGGAACGTGTTACAAGTATATAGCGTGATCGGATGAAATATGATCAAAATCTGAGTGTAGTATATTGCACCAACATCAGCACCAAGTTAAATATCCACTGTCAAGAACACCTAGTGTATTTCAGTGTAAATATATAATTTAGGCCGTAATAGTCACATATTTGGTTAGAATGTCTTCATTGTTTAAACGAGTGAGGGGTATAATCCAGACTCAACTTATGATAATTGAACTTATAAGGCCTAATAGAATCGAAAAGGAAAGAAATTTAAAAAGCGCTGGCGCTTTTTACCGCTATCTCGGAGAGATCGGAAGATTTGTTTTGTATAGGCCCATAGAAAGTTTATACACATATTATATATAACGAGACAAATAAACGAGACACATTAAGTTATATATGTAAATTTTGTATTGTTCAATTTAGGTGACAATGAAATTGGTGGTTTCTATTATATTTTTAGATTTGTAGAATACTTTTTCAGCAGCCAAAAACCAAATTTTGCTCTACATTTTGCCCAACTAAAATTTATCCTGCTACGTTATTGATTTTATAAAAATACTATGTGGGTGCCAAATTCCCGGCAAATTTTCGATGCAAACGAAAAGTAGATATACTCTATAGTAGGGAAACATTATTGGAGAAATGATGCAGTATAAGGGGAGAAGTACCCCTATAGGACCATAAGACACTAAAACAATTGCAGAAATAAAAGGTAGAACATAGATTACAAATACAGGAGATATATAGGTAGGGATAGAAGATATTTAATTTTCATTTCAATGGATGGGCGGCCATGAAAGATAGGATGGAGCTTAAATGCCGGGAGATGGAGAAATTCGTGATATCCATAAGACGTCTTCTTTTGGTAAACATACTATATAGCTAGCTTATATAGTGCATTATGAACCACATGAGATAGCAACGTGACTGTAGTTACTTTGTAAAACATTTATTTCCTACAGTTTAATTTTTTTATTTAACAAAATTGATCAATCATTTATTGCGCAGTAGTCGATTGAACAACCATGTTTACGTCTATATTTTTACCCAAGTATTTAACTTTTTTTATTCACAAAATTACTTCTCAAGTTTCGGACACCGCCTGAACAACTTTTACCGGACAGTTTTCAAACTCAACATGCAAGTTATACGCGCGGTATAGGATTTATAATATATTTCAATACCCCGATTGATTTGATAGAGTATAGCGGTAAAAATTCCTTCCCCCTCTGCTCTGTTTTTAAAAAGTTAAAAAAATACTATTATGCGGGTAATAAAGTTAAAATCAGTATATTAGAAGCCATGTTTTCAAAATAGTTACTAATTTTATGTAACATATTATTGTAAATTCTGAGGTTGAATCAAAACAGTGAATTATAAAAGAAATAAACACAATTATGTGATTATTTAAATGATACTAAAGAGGAAATGATATCCAATTATATATATATTTTTTACTATTCTTCAGTATATTATAAACTTCTGTCTTCATAATTAATTATCGTTCGTACATACGTACGTATGGTTCTTGCTTTATTGAAATATGAAAATCTGTTTTTCTTATCGATTCTTTGGGTTTCAATCTATATAAACCCACTTCGAAAACTGGCGGAGTCAATTCTTTCTTGAAACATTTACAACTGTAACAACTAACTAACTAACTAACCCTCTTCACTGTGGAAGATCTTGTCAATCTATAATATCAACGTCTCTCTGTCTCTCTTCACTCGCTCGGTTCCCCCATATAGCTGCAGTGTAATATAGCAGGTATAGGCCAAACGCAGAAGAAACTCGACTATTGTCTCAAATCTTATGGTTTATGGTATATAGGTAGTGTAAGATATCTCATATTAATGGCACAGTTTTTTAATCTTCTGTTTTTATATAGATAACTATGTTTAAATTATTGTTTACAACACGTGATTCTCTGCGGCGGAAGTGTAACACCGTGTAACATCTTTTCTGTATATATATTTGGCCTAAGTAAACCACCTTTCGGAAACATGCTTTGTTTTTAACTTTCTTTTTGACCATAGTTAAATGAAAATCAATATTTTTTAAATGTATTATATACACTGTTTTAAACATGTTATAATACAGAATGTGTTGAACTTCACCATTTTAATTATTTACAGAATAGTGAGGGGCCCGCGCGTCAGGGAATTTATAAAATTTTGCCATTTTAAAGAAACGTCTGTGAATTTAATTTTTACTCAATAGTTTTTAAAATGTCAGGGAATTTTGACAACTAAAGTGGGAAATAGTTACTGGCGCAGATTCTATATTTTAACAAAAATCATAATATATTATATCTACCTTGGATGTTTAATAATTCGGCATGTTCCATTCAATTTATAATGGTTACTTTATTATATAAAAATATGTTTTGTATTTATTTAGACTATACTGAAAAAAAATCTGTTTACTAAAAAACGTATATTTTCATTTTACACAAAATGATGAGAATTATTCACTATTAAATAATCAACAGTTGAATTGTCTAAAAATTGTTGTTGAATTTGTGCGGACACCCTATTAAAATTGTGTATTGTAATTCGTTTAAGTAATTCTTCTTTCGGATATATATCCGGTACACATTTCTTGTATACATCAGTTATGGAGATATTAGGATGTAACAATTAAATATTATTATTAATTAACGTTTATATATATAAAAAAAATATATATAAAACAATAAAAAAATATCTATAAATTTATCCTAATTTTAGAACGGTTTTTTAATTTATTATTAGACAATGTCTGCATTAATTTCGGTTGCCCGCTAAAGGTTGTTTTTATAAAATTTGCTGCCCTGTGCCCCTTGTTTATCAGTGGATTGGGCCGATTTTAGAATAACCTAAGCGTTGAGGTTGTGATCCGATAGGTTCAAAGCATGTATACCCTATATATTAGCTTTTTACATATTATTTAACTACCGGGTAATAATATAGTTATCAATATAATATTGATTAATAATTCAGATAAGCTGTTCATGTTTTATTGTATAATTCGTTAGTCATAAATGATAAAGCATTATAAAATGTTAAAACGGTATAAACTGATTTAAACTCTTCTATTTCTACATCCGCTTTTTTTCCAAATTTCCAATTTCGCAGTTTATCTGAACAATCGTGTATTCTAAAAAGTTTTCTGTATTAATGCTCTTTGTCCCAATCAGGTCATATTAGTAAAAGCTGTGGGCAATCCCCAATGTCTTTTGCGTCTATAGTATAATGGCTATATTGATCATCGCATTTTATGTAAAAGGAGGCATTATCGCAAGTTCATGCCTGATTCAGTTCCTATATGTAAATTATGTATGTATATACTAAACGAAATCGACACGACTCTATGTGCTTCTGGTTGAACTATCTCGATCATTTGTCATGCTATATATTATCAAGAGCGCTGCCATATCGCATTATATATATATAACTCCACCTAAGTGCTTTTCCAGTTACTTGTCAACGGTGGGAATAGATATTGTGAGGATACTCTATCTAAACCTTTACTATATATCTAATATACAAAAAAGATAAATTATTCGTTGGTTAAATGAGGTTTTTTATGTTTAGATCACTCCTATATTACTTTCGAATTCATCAAAATAACGTTCCATTCATTTGGATATAGAATATACATTTTTGTTGGTATTAGCTACAATAAAACAGAATAATACCAAGTTTTGTAGAATTTTTCATTTTTCATTTTATATTTTTCCTGTAATAGGGATGGGCCTACACATTTCCTCAAATTGTATATCCGTCGAAATGGTTTTATTTTGTGTTTATTTCCGACCATATATTTTCTAATATATTAAGACACTTACACAGCTAACACGTAAAATGTCGAGCCTGAATATTACAAATTGTATAATTACGGACGCTCTGACATTTCGTATGTGAAAATATTTATGTTATTAAAAATTATAATAAAGATTAAGAATTACTTCTAGTTGAATGTGTAGATTACATGGTCAGGTGGCAATTTTTGTATTCACCATTTAATTACACGCACCTATTAATATACAAATAGTATTGCTTTATTATTTGAAGAGCAGTAATAATATTACCTTTCAGCATTCACAGTAACTTAACAATGTGCAGTCTATAAACTATGCCTGCGTATTAATATATACAAATACTTTTATACCCTACTTCTGTTCAGCAAGTTTGTTTGTTGAGACCAGTTAAGGCTAACTTAATCCGACATATTGTTTGGAGTAAACGGAATTCAGTTTAACATGCACCCTTTGGCTTTATAATAACACAGTTTATACATTGTATGTATTACTCTGTATACTCGCTTCCGACATTTCACAAACTATCAAATGTACCTTTATATACAAAAGAAATATATCGGATTATCATACCTTCTTACTACAGAATGTTACTAATTACACTCACTTGTTATGGAGGTAACTAGGTAAGTGTGAATTATTAACTTCAATTGGAGCGAAACACCCAAGCACCATTGGATTGTTTTGTTATACTTATTCTATTTACTTAAAACTGAGTAGAGTAAAACATCTCGTAATGTGAAGTAAAAGCTATTTTTAATCTTTACAGTGAATCTTTTACAGTGAAATATATTCATAAATTAATAATTGAGTTTAATGTCATATTATGAATCCGTCAGAATGGTTATTTATCAATTATTAAAGTGTTCCGTATGCTTACTATTATAGTATATTGCTACAAGAGATTATTGGACATAAACTGTTTTAAACACACTCTAGGCCTATAACTATTCAACAAATGGTTTTTTGATATTTTTAAATTGAGACTCACTAAAACATAACATAACACAATACCGAATTCAATTTAAATATTTAAATTAGCATTTGATTAAAGTGAAATAATTTAAAACAAAATAACGTACTGTGATAAGTACTGATCTCATCTCGTTGGTAAGAAACATGAACTCATGAAATTTATAGATTACTTTAGATTTGAATTTTTATTGATAAATAATATTGATTATAGCGCCCTGTTTAATTATTTTTATGTGTCCATAATTCACATTAGGGATATTGGTGAAATAAATTAAAATTTTCAAATTATGTTAAACATTTATATCAAAATTCATTTACGCGTGAAATCTGACTATTTATTATAATATATCCATATTTTATTATATAGGCTACTTAAATCATACAATCTAGTGGATTCCCCGTTTAAATGTGGTAAACTTTAAGTAAGCGTTTATTTCACGCTAAACCGTTCAAAAAAATTCAATCAATACAAAAATTTCAAAACATGCTTTATAACAAATTACAATTTTTTTTTAAAAGGCGACTTCTTCACTTCTTCTTCAATTCTTCTTCTTCTTCTTTTTACTTCTTCTCCGCCTTCGGCGTCGTGAATTAAATCATTTACGCGTGAAATCTGACTATTTATAAAAATATATCCATGGTTTATCACAGACTTAATTTACGGATAATATCTTTCAAAATAGGTAATTATCACTTTTAGAGAAAAAAAAATTACTATCCATTTTATTATTTTGAAATAAAATACATTTTATTTTTATAAAAATGTTTGGTTTAAATTTTTATTAATTTATGTTTTTTTCAAAATTAAGGTGAGATTTTAGAGAAGTTTAATAGTATAGGTTACTTCCAAGTTAGATATTATAAATAAATTGACAATATAGAAAAAACTTCACTCAATTACTATGGAATTAAACCAAATCGTATCGGTATACTCTAAATATAGCGACAAAACATGGAATATTTAAGTGGTATT
This sequence comes from Coelogynopora nodosa, assembly GCA_034780555.1. Taxonomy (NCBI): domain Eukaryota; kingdom Metazoa; phylum Platyhelminthes; order Proseriata; family Coelogynoporidae; genus Coelogynopora; species Coelogynopora nodosa. The sequence continues at coordinate 20,015 of JAUZND010036826.1, forward strand.
TCTTTTAATGAGAAATTAATCAATGCTTACTACAGTTTAGTAATTTTATTAATGTTTCATCACCTTGTTTTCCTCCATTTTCTTAATCAAAGTGGAGGTTGTTCATATTAACAAAAGATTTTATAAATCCTTCGATGCTGATTTTTTTAAATAGATACAGCGAATACTTAATGAGCTATTGTATGTCTGCTAGAAAAGTAATGTCTTTCAGTAAGTCTTACTCTCAACCAAGCCTATTTATATATCCTATAGACATGGTCCCCATTTTAGATAATAGTTATATTTAAACTCTGAATATTTAGAGATATTATAAAACATGGGCATGTGAACAGCCTATACTAAATCCTACATCCTACATACGATATATTTTCCCTTGGGGTAATCAGCGCAGCATGAACTTTATCTCTGATAACTGTTATCCAGTCTATGTATATAACTTTATCTCTGACCATAAGTCAGTCTTTATAGTCTATACCTGCTTTATAGCTGAGCTGACTGTGGTGTGTGTTATGTTATACATGCAACCGTACATTGATTATACTATTATATCATAATATTATGCAAAGTTCGGTTGTAAACTGCAGCACATGAAACTAGGTATGCTAATCCGAATTGTGAACCAAATTCTGCGCAAATATAAACACTTTAAGGCCCTAAACACACTTTGTATTGTATTCAGTCTATACCACATATTATTCAATTTCAAGTCAATGTTGTGTTTATGTCTTTTAATTGGGACGTTTATAGTTGGGGCGTTTTACATTTTATAATATTTTGGTAGTATTAGGCAAGTATTTCTTTATACTTTTGTTTTAATCATATTAATTAGATAATAAAAATAGTTATGCTAATTCCATAATTACTTTTTCTCATAATCTTATTTGTTTATATATTCTTCTTGTCATCATATCATTAAACCCATTAAAAACCGGACTTGAATATTTTTTTTTTTTATAGTATTTAATTTATTCTAATTCTTTTTTCTCTTCACCCAAATCCATTATTTTTAAATTTTCTCTCTCCGTCGATTCTGTACTATATGTTTTCTTTCTTATCGTATAAATATTTTGATTTGACAGTAAACTAGCACAGCTAACATAAAAGATAGTAAGTACTGCAGCATGGAAATAAGAAGACAGATAATTAATTAGTCGGATACATTTTGTTCTAGTGAGTACTGCTACAACTTTCATGAATGAAAAGAGCTAAAATGAAAGTGTTTATCCAATTGACTTTCTTAATCGTTTTCAACTGAATTATATCACGTCAATCTCTACCTATGTTTTTGAGAAGAAGGATTTTGTATTTGTAATATTAATTTGAGTTTATTATAATTTGGCCCTATTCTCTTGCTTTTAGATATTTATTAATGTCAATATGTTTTATAGTTAATGCCCCTTTCGCCTATGATTTCAACTGTGATTTCGCCTATGGTTTCTCTCTGTTTTCTCCCCCCCCCCCCCCTCTTAGTCCATATATTTGTATGTAATTCTCCTTAATTCCTAGAGAATGTTAGAGTTGAGAATGCAAACTCTAAATTGAATTTTTTGACTTTGTTTAGTTATGGTCGTTGAGTTTTGATCCCTTGTCGCTATCTAACACTATCTTCTAATTCTATCAACTACAGCTAAGTCAACTAAGAGTTTCATTATCTATGAAGGAATATTTTAGCGAGTATAAGCTATCGCTCTTGTGATACTTAGGTGGTGTTGTTTCGATCAGTTCTGTCTTCTATGTCTCTATTGTCCAGTGTATATCATTCTCTCTCTCTCTCTCTCTCTCTCTCTCTCTCTCTCTCTCTCTCTCTCTCT
>JAUZND010036837.1:0-21823 GCA_034780555.1 Coelogynopora nodosa
CTGATTCTCCTAGATTTTTAATATGTTATTCTTGATCATAAATACTACCAAAAACCGTTAAAAAACCTTTTGTAGGATTTTTTTGGGGGTTAAACCATATATTGACCCTGCTATATTTGTTTCAGCTAATTCTTTATCTTTTGCTTTTTTTATCTAAAATAGTTTTAGAAATTCCTGTTGAAACACCCGTAGCAGCACTTATTCCACCAAAAATAATGGCTAAAAGTGCATAGAATTCCACCTTATTTCAGATTCATCTCTATTGGTTTGAATTAAACTTTATAATTCTGCTTTGGTAATTATTTTATTTTTTAATTGACTTTGTTATTAATAGTTTTCTTTGATATTTTAATTTTTTGGTTTTATATGTAAAAGATTTAGCTTCACCTCTTTCAATTGCACCAATAATATTTTAAACTAAATCCTTTAAATTAAAAATAAGAGAAATTCATATTTTTTAATTTGATTCTTCATGGGATGTTTCATCTAATGTATCAAAAAATATATCAATAAAATCAGTCTTTATTCTTTCAAACTTCTTTATTGATGATAAACTTGGAAGTTTTCTTTTATTATTTAATTGTTCATCTTTTAAAACTCTCATATTTTGCCATTGAAGAGATTCAAATATTTTATCGGCATTCCAGAAGTCTGAGTTTATTGGATAAAAGTAATACAGTCGAAGATCTCCATTTTATTTTTAGGAATATAAAATGATTTGTAAACTAACCAAATATCTGTAAATTCTTTTCATTGCATATACTTCTATATTTAGCACTTTATTAAGTATTAATTTTTATGAATAAATGTTTTAAAACTAACATTTTGAACCTATCTTTAGGAGAAGGCATTCTATAATTTTTCGTAAAATTATCCTCAGCAAATAAATATCTTAAATTAAAACATTCATTGATTTATATATTTCTTCTTCATTTTTTTAAATTAAAAAAGAAATAGGAATAATATGATCCACATGCATTTTATCACAGTAATCTTCATAGACATCATATTTGTTTAGCAAAATTAAGCTGCAAATTTAAATATTCTTTTGAACAACCTATATATTCCATGGCTTTATTATTTTTAGTAGTATTTTGCTTTTTTAAAATGTAAAATAACGATCTTCTTAATTTTTTTGTAATTTGAAATGCTTCATCAGTTAATCTTTTATTTCTTTTACATTCATTACGTTTATCTCTATTCTTAGTTCTATATTCTTTTTCATATTCTTTACGTTTATCTCGGTTATTTGCCATATATTGTTGATATTTTTCTTTAATTGCAACAGAATTATTTAATCTATAATGTTTAGGCTTTTTTTCTTTCTTTATTATTTAAATAATATTTTTTATGCCCTTCTTTCTCCTTTTCTTCATTATTTTTTAAATATTCTTTTCCAACTTCTTTTACACATCCTTTACATCTTCGCAAATATAAATTCTTATTTTTTTAGCAAATGAAAATAATTCTAAATATTTTATTGCGGAGCATATACTACATACTTTACTAGCCATTTTAATATAGTAAATTTTTTATTTAAACTAAATAACTAACTCATTAAATATTCCATTAGTTTCTGCTCAATTTTATTCATATAACGATTTATTACCTTAATAACCGAGCAGTTTTCTTCTAATAATAATGCAAACGCTGATACTTCTATAATAGTAAATTTCTGTGTATTTATTATTATATTTACTCCATTCTTAGCTAAATTCTCTGCATGAGCTGATAAATCAAGAAAGAAGTTAGGAAAATTATTTATGAAAGTAACAAACTCCAAACAATAAAGTAAAATCACAATACATTTGACAAATGTCATTATAATGAGATGTATTAGGGTTAATTGTCACCGGCAAGATGGGGTAATGGGTATTATTCATTCTAACTTGAATTTTTAAAAGCTGAGAATGAGCGGGATTGTTTCTACTTTGATTAATGGTGTAATTTTAAAAATATTGAGCTCTAATCCTGTAATTGTTAATCGGGCTGAGCTGTCAACAGCACCATAAACGATTTCGGTGTCACTAGCTTGTTGAGAAAGACTAAACTTGTAAATTTAGGGAAACCTTGCGGAAAACCTGAAAAGGGGGTAAAGTGACCAATTTATGCTTCCTCCTTTCCAGTTTTGGGCTACTGTTGCTCCATAAGTATTTAATCTGGCAATACATCCGGTATTAATAATTGTTTTATCATTCAATCTCGCAATTGCTGCATCAAATTAATGTTTTGTTGGTACTGCGATATTTCGAAAAAGAGCCCACAAAATCATCATCGAAAGTGTCGGGTACCCAACCCGGTTGTTCACCGAAGCCCTTTGGATATAAAGCAGCTTTCAGGAGCCTATCGTACTCGCCAAGCAATGAAATGACCTCAATCGGGTTACTTCCTGATTGTAAAATTATTTTCGAAAATAATTATGGGAAAAATTTATTTTGAAGGGTAATTGTGATTACACACAAGTCATTTCCCGCTTGATTAGTATTATTTACATTAAACGAAATTACTGCGCCAGCTGTATTTAATTGATTAGCTGTCCCAGTAGTCGCGCTAATAATTATACCATTTTGTTTTTACTTATTATAATAATATTGATCAGGTTGATATAGATTGAAAATGTTTTCTGTTTCCATTTTTAAAGCTGGATTTTAGCGACGATTTTCAAGAAGATTATATTTTAAATTGTGCAATTTTTTAGCTCTAATTTCTTCTTTGATTTTCCAATTAGAATTATTTATTAAGTTCTATAATTAATTTAAAAACGAACAAATATAATTTTTCAAATGATTAGGTTTAGACGTGTTAAAAGATAATTCTTAAAGTCAGAGGTATTTGATTCAATATCTAATGAAGGTACCTACATATAACCTCTTATGTTTAATCAATACTGAAAAATAAGCAACTAAAACAACCACACCTAAATTATGTTAGTACTTATTACAATCCACCAACTTACTCTCGTTTCTATAGAAACCCTCATTTGCCTCACTGAGCAGACGCGAACCACCTATCTTATGTAAGAATAGTCAGACATTCTATCCATTGAGCTAGTAGACTAAATGAATAATATGGCGGTAATAGTCAATTTAACTTCAGAAATATTCTGTTACCTCTAACTCATTAATTAATATTTTATCATTTCACATTCATAATTCATTAATTTCATCATTCATTAATTTAATAATTTTATCACTCCAAAACTGTAAACAGTTTTTTATCAACCTCCTAGTTTACTCATTCTCAATTCTACATTTTCAAACTCTTGATTTAACCTCAAACGTCACAGTTTTCAATCCCGTTTTTAAGCACCAAATTCAACATTTTCAACTCCCCAATTCAATATTCTCAGGTCACGATTTTGGGAGCCAAAGTTATACCTCAGTGCTAAATAGGTGTTCCAGAGTTGAGGACACAGTTACGAGCTAGCCGGGGGGTTAATAATCCCACACCTTTAGTCCTCAACTCTGGAACACCTCTTAAAAATTATTTTAGATTTTGTACAGAACGTAATATTATAATTTTATGTAAAATTTTGTTAAATTTATATAATTTATTCCACACATATTTTTATTGAATTTTTTATATCGTCTTGTTATAATATGTAGATACATATCAATCAAAGAATTTGTATGACATCAATATATATTAAATAAATTTTATTATACGTCGCAAGTAATCTTACATAGTGGTTAGATCTTAATTATAATAATATATTTTATTATTTAATCTATAAGAAATTAAAATATTTTGTAATCCATTGGTTAATAACAATAATTAAAATTAGCATTGGCTATAATATAACAGGAACATTTCTGCTGTGGTTCCTCAAATCTTGCAAAAAGCAGATTAAACCGTATATGGTCATTGTAAAACTGAGTTATTTGGTCAATATACATTCGGTCTTATTTAATACATTTTACAAATACAAATCGACATAGGTCATAGTATATGGAGAAACGGTTTTCTAATATTTAAACAAACTACTCTGTTTAGTCTGTAAAAGTTTTCTGTAACTTACTGGAATTTGGTGTCATTATTTGGATAAAATGTTTAATTATTTTGATGACGTCATAGTCTAAGTTCCCAAATAGATATGATAATTGCACCCAAACAATGAAACCATCCATAATGAGTTACGTTGAGAGAACTCAGTTATAACGATTCCGTTTTTTAAAAAAAATGTTAGATTTAATTAATTTGATGATAAAAAAAGAAGACTTTAAAGCAGTCAAAAAATGGCATGTAGAATCTGATAAGATGCCTAAAAATACTGGATATCTCTTGCTGCTCAAACTAGTCCTATCAAACTAACTGAAGGATGGTTGTGGTAAGGAAACTTCTATTCTCGTCATATTATAGTATATCTATTTTACAATCGATCCAGTTCAAAAATTCTAATTTTAACTACGAAACCGAATATATATTTTTAAATTGTACGTCAAGGTTTTTATATTGTCATCAGTTTTAGGTAATTATGTATCAGTTATTACCCACCTCCTTATACCGCAAATCCCTCCACAAAGAGGTAATAGTATTGCTATTTTATAATTTAATAGTAGTATGTTATTGCTTGCTACAAATTTACATGATTATTATCCTTAAGTTATATTAGCGTTTTTTAAATATAAACTGTTTATCTATATTTTACATATCAATCATATACAAAATTTAATTCACGAGTAGTTTATGTCACACAATTAATGTCAAAATATGCACAATTAAAAAGCGAGTGAATCAATAAAAGTAAAAACTAAAATTATCTCAATAAATTCAAATTAAAGTATTAAAATATCCAATTAAATATAATAATAAAGTATCAAATTAAAAATAATAATAAAGTATCAAATTAAATATAAAAATAAAGTATCAAATTAAATATAAAAATAAAGTATCAAATTAAAATATTTTTCAATATACCTAACACTATAATTATTATTAAATATCCCTTTTACTGATATATTATATTTCCCACAAAATCACCATCGAAAGTGTCGGGTACCCAACCCGATTGTTCACCGAAGCCCTTTGGATATAAAGCAGCTTTAAGGACTGTATCGCACCCCCCATGCAATGAAATGACCTTAATCGGGTTACTTCCTGCTTGTAAAATCATTTGCAAAATTAATTGGGGGAAAAAATTACTTTAAAGGATAATTAATTGTGCCTACCCACAAGTTATTTCCCGCTTGATAAGAATTATTTACTTCAAACGAAATTACTGCGCCAGCTGTATTTAATTGATTAGCTGTCCCAGTAGTCGCGCTAATAATTGTATAATCTTGTTTTTTCTTCTTATAATAATATTGATCCGGTTCATATAGATTGAAAATGTTTTCTGTTTCCATTTTTAATGCAGGATTTTGGTGACGATTTTCAAGAAGATAATCCTTTAAATTGTGCAAATTTTTTGACAACCAATTTCTTCTTTGCTTTTACAGTTAGATTTAATTATTTACGAAGCTTTATTATGACGAAGTTTAATGTAAATTTCTTGGCGCTCTTGATTAAGTTCTCTAATTAATTTAAAAACAAACAAATTAAATTTTTCAAATTGATCAGATTTAGACGTATTAAAAGATAATTCTTAAAGTTTTTTCAGACAGGCCAGAGGTATTTCATGCAATATCTAATGAAGGGGAGGCCTCCATACAACCTCTTATGTTTAAGCAATACTGAAACAGCCACAAAACAACTAAAACAACTAAACTATGCAATTAAAACAGCCACACCTAAATTATGTTACTTATTACAATCCACCAACTTACTCTCGTTGTTATAGAAACCCTCCTCTGCCTCAAAAGCAGACGCGAACCACCTATCTTATGTAAAAATAGTCAGACATTCTATCCATTGAGCTAGTAGAATAGATGAGGAATATGGCGGTAATAGTCAATTTAACTTCAGAAAATATTCTTTTACTTCTAACTCATTAATTAATTTTTTATCATTTCACATTCATAATTCATTAATTTCATCATTTATTAATTCATAACTCATTAATTTCATCATTCATTAATTCATAATTCATTAATTTCATCATTCATTAATTCATAATTCATTAATTTCATCATTCATTAATTAATAATTAATCATTTTATCAGTCCAACATCGTGAACAGTTTATATCAACCTCTTAATTTATTAATTCTCAGTTCTACATTTTCAAACTCTTGATTTAACCTCAAACATCACAGTTTTCAATCCCGGTTTTTAAGCTCCAAATTCAACATTTTAACTCCCTAATTTAAGATTCTCAGATCAAGATTTTGGGATTTCATCAGTTTGGAGATTTAGTGTTTTAAAGTGATAATTATGTTTTAATTTTTGATAAATAAAAAACTATACATTCACATAGTCTTTTTGAGAGTTCACTACATAATATGTACCCCAACTAGCGAATTTATACCAAATCACAGGTTAAAAAGTACAAAATTCATAGTTAAAGTGCTAAATTGAAAAAAGCCCAGAAATTAGTAAAAACGGAAAATGATGGAAAGTGAAGAGTGGAATGGGGGGGTTGGGGAGGGTTTTATGACTGATTTGGGGGGGGTTTAAAATGCGTTATAAAAATATTTTGCCAATTCACCACATCGTTTTAAAACAATTTTATAACGCATTTTAATTCAATATTATGCTATGTTATTGATTGTAATATATATTTGTTTCTCTCCAAAATTTTTTTTTTAAACAATGTTCATTGATTATAATCCTTATGTTAAATTGAATTTTCTAACTTAAATATTTTATAATGTTTTGTATTTCTTCATGTATAAAAATAGTTGTTAGATAATTTTTTATTGAAAAAAAAAAGATTAATATCCAAATATAATATTATTTATTCCACATACGGCGATTATGTTTTTATTATATGTTTGTATTGTTCATTCGCTGATTCAGTATAATTAATCTATATATATATACATAAATACTTAGTCAAACTTTAAAATTAAATATAAATAAATTGCCAAATTTACAACTTTATAGTTAAAAGATAGCACATAAAAATATCGTAAAATAGCCAGCCAAATGTTAATTTTAAATTTAAACTGTATAGTAAAATGTAAATTCTATCGTTATTGCAGTTATATATATATATATATATATATATATATATATATATAATGAAATAGTTGTTACACTTTCGCTGGTTTAATTATAAGTGAAAATAAGATGCGTTTATGGAAAAATAATTAAATTAAAAAGCGCTTTCGACTTTAAAAAGTCTTCATCAGTTCAAATGTTATGATAAAATATATATTTTTTAACAAAATCAAGTTAAAAAGTATAATATATAATAGATAAGGCAAACAATTTTTTGGTACAAATTATGAAATGGAAATATTCATCGGTGAAAATATAAAATATTTAAATATTAACTTACATTAGTTTACACATCGCATGTTTCTCTCAAAAAAGTTCCATTCGCATAAAATCGGAGAGTTAGCATCACTATTACTTGTAAAATAGGAGGAATCGGTCTACCACGATGTCTATTTTGATCCAGCGAATTCTCGAGTATCTCAGTAAGAACGAAGGACAACAGAATGTTTATGCATTCGAAATCTATTACGAAATTCAAAATTAGTAAAATAATTCAGCATCTTTCAAAATTGTTGACAGTTTATTCGATAAGTTGTCAAACTCTGAATAGCAGTCATTCTCACTCTTGTAGAAATGAGTTACAAATTGTAATATTAATATAAACTATTTTTCGATTAACTTAAGTTGTTGTTATTTATAAAAGAATAATGTTTTGCAATCATTCGAAGTGAAGTCATAACCCTTTATCTAACATAACAGATAATTTGTACTAAAGTTAAGTAGAAGTTGTTAATTATTTTTATACTAGCTCATATAGACCGTAAAGAGATCTATCTAATGTCAGCGCAGTCATTTCATTTCATTATCAAATTGAATCTATAATTATGTTTCATTATAATTAAACAGTACTCAAAAAGACTGGTAATTAAGTTAAACCTGCTATCATCAGTGAGGATTAACTTACTATATAAATTCCCTATCTAAGTTAGCACACAGTTAGCCCGCAGAAGCTGCGAGTTAGTTAAGCCTCTACACTGGAACGCATTTAGCCGACAGCTAACCTACAGGTTAACGTTTGACCTGCACCTCCGTTAATCCTTTACTTTGGAGCACTTAATACCCACCTGCGGACTAAGTAACCTGCAAGTTAGTTAGTCCTCAACTCTGGGACACCCCGTTAATCTTTTGTAAATATATATTCTGTAAAAAATATTTTTAATAAACTATTTCACTGTCTACTACCTTAATAATGAGTAGTATACAAAATAATTAGTTACTTTTACAAAATAGTTGACAAACTTTAAAAAATATTTTATCAGCATAAACTTCAATGTGAGTATCATAAGTTGGACGAAAAATATATTGATGATCACAAACTAGAGAAATCATTTGCATATTTACCAATTAACGCTATCAGAAGGTGGAACATTATTCTATTAAATGTATCTTTTATATGATGTTCCTATGTTGCTCCTATGTTGATCCTAGGTTCCTATGTTGTTCCTATCTGTAACAATTTATTTCATTATTACTATTATGTATCATTTATTTATGTTGTTCCTATGTTGCTCCTATGTTGTTCCTAGGTTCCTATGTTGTTCCTATATGATGTTCCTTTGTTGTTCCTATTTAAAAGCACCCCTTTTTACTGGAATTAAAGCCAATATATTATTATTATGAAATGTTGACCTTATTCACAAATCGCAGATTCGCGCACCTTATTTTTAAATGAGCATTAAGAATGTCAACAGGAGAGCCAACCAGTAAATGTAATTCAATAAACAACGTACTAGTAATTATATAATCCAGTCTGTAATTGTTCGAGAAGATAATTATAGTTTTATATGGGACGTTACTTATACTGCATGTTAAATGTTTAAATTAATTTTTGCTCTTAATGAATCGATTTTGTAAAAGGTAATACGAAAGTTACTCGTAAGTTACACGAAAGTAAATTCTCTATATATTTTCGCACAACTTATGAATCGTGATTGTCACCGATTGTAATATTCCACTAATTACAGAAAGCAAAATTAGTAAAAAGTTAAGTGTAACAAACCGCAATATTGTAAATACAGGTTGGTTTTATTGGTAAGGTGAATAAAAAAAAATTAAATCGTCGTCTTAACTTATATTACAATAATGATATAGCAATAAATAATGATAGAACAATTAACTATAATAAGAGACACTTACCATAATATTCAATAAGTCCCTGAAATAGTATAATAAGTAAATTAATTCGTATACTATTATTGTAAATCATATTTATTAAAAGTTATTATAAAATATTATAAACTTATATAATATATTATTTGAAATATTATCTACATATATATATATCAGACGCGTCGGAGCAGGCCAATGTCAGGGGGCAATATTTTTTAAATGGGGCGCAAAAATCATAAAATGAAATTTATTGATGATAACAACTGCTAAAGTAGACAAAAAATATTAAAATTTGTATCAATTATATGTTTGCCCCCGCCCCCTGCTCCGTCACCACTGTATAGGGTGTGAAATAAGGTTTATTATTGTCAGAAATATATTTTTGATCTTGTCTAATTTAACAGATCAAGATTTGACTTCATAATTTTTATAACAAATTATTTACAAATATTATTCACTATTTTAATAATTGTGTATAAAGAGAATTATTTTAAAAATCATTTTACAACTGTCTTCATTAATTCCAGTATCAAAAGTCACTGTTATATATATATTTATATTTAAACCACTTACTACCAATTAGCTATACAAACTTGAGAATATTTCTTGAAAATAAGTTAAATTATAATATATATATAGGAACTGTGAATAAATATAGGACAAGTGCTCATTAAAAAAAAAATATATATATATAGGGTGAATTTGACATGCATGGTAACTAAGAAGAACATAAAATTGCTTAAAGTTGACAATTAATAAAATTAATAAGTTTACTTTCAAATAATTTTCACCTCCCTTTTAACTCTCGTCGGTTTCAAGTTAGTTAAACTTTAACTTAATACTATTATTTTGTTTTGTAATTATTCACTTGTTATTTTAAATAAAGGATAACCATTATAGCATGCTAAATCAATAATTAGTGTCAGATTTACAACCTTTTAAATTTTCATATAAATATATTTAAAAGGTCAACCACCCTTTTACAGCGCTTTTTATATCAATATTCTGCCAACCGTTATTAAACATACGTTAGTTTACATTAATAGTGTGTTAGTAGCACATTCATTTACATTATTTACTCCTCTATATATATATATAATATTCTCAAATTTAAAGTATATAAATCTTTGATAATATTCACAATATATATACTGTCTGTGAAATATATAAAAAAAACATCTTACATACATCGAAGAAGAAAATTCATACAAAATGTACACACATTTTTGACCGGAATTGAGTTCATGTTTAATAAATAGTATTAAAAAATACTAAAACTTGTCTTAGTAAACACCCCGTCAGTCTTGTTTGCTGTGCTTGTTTTGTTTAACGCCAACTGCTTTTATTACGGATAATACACTATTGTATATATTGTATAATGACATAAAAGTTTTCATCCCGCAAATATATACTATATACACATACGGGTGTACTTTATCAACTCCGAAAAATTTCAGAGTGTGACCTTTAAGTCTCGTGAATTTTGAAACTTCAAGATTTTTATCAGTGAATCAACTAAAATAATCCTATATTATATATTGAAGAAATCGATATACCAGAATTTCTCAAATGCTAAATGAATAAGACAACATATATGCGGCTGGAAATAACAACAACAAAAATGTATTAAACAGTATAACACCACTTTTTTAAATTGTTACAATATTCGAAATTAGATTAATTAAATATTAATAATAATTAGTTGATAACATTAATTATTTTGAATCAAATAGTAACAAAGTCGATGATTATGTAAAAATATATTTCAATACAGTGATGTACCCTATAATTGTTTTTTTATAATATAAAAATTATATAGTCGGATTTTTTACACGAAAAGCTAATTTTATTGTAGTAATATCAGACATTCATTTTATTAGTATTTGACCCATCAATCTTTTATAATGTTAAATTTATTTACTTTATACATAATAATTCGGAATTTTTCTATTTTAAATTTCGGAACTTTCGGATAAATTTTACAAAATAATATAATTTACTCAAATTAAATATAATCAGATAAACTTATTAGATGTACTGAGTTAATAAGTACTCTACTAGATATTTATGTTTTATAAATTTTTAATTATACATATATACCGTATATTGTATAATATAGGATTTGTGTCACTTTTATTTAATTCCACACAATACGCAAATGCACAAGTTGAAATATGTGTATACCCATTATTGTTCAAGTATACGGTGATGCATTGATAAAAAAATACTAGTGCATTCTAATAATGTAGTTTTTATTAAATAGGATGCGTTTATATCATATTGGTTCATTTTTATAAATGTAATAAATATGTTTACATAAAAGAGTGCAATGTGTACATGTATAAGATAATATAATAGAAACCAAAAAAAGTATTAATTCATTAAGGCTATTTTACAATAATGTAAACTTTGAGAAAATAAAAAAATGGGTATGATTTTAAAAGTGATCGTCAACATAACAACATTTAACTATATATTTTTTAGTATTTATTTTAGGATTTATAAATATTTAATCAAATAGTACATTTCTCACATGTATAATCAAAATGATTTTTTTTTTAATAAAAAGTTATCTCGTATATATATATATATATGAAGGTTTTGTTAAAGACTATGACAAATAAAGGATATGTTAAAATTGTTTATGTACAAAACGAAAATTATCAAAATCATGGTTTATATAATGACAACTAAGCAGATGCCGTCAATACTTATGAGTATTACTTAGTTACTGATTACAAACAAGTGTAAGGTTAAGTTTGATCAATCCCTCGCACCCTCCCGCACTTTGTTGTATAGTTTTAGGATGAAATTATGATTTTCTAGAATGATGATTTGAAAATAATTAAAAAAACTATATCTATGCAAGGAAAGGTGCTATTATACAGATTTCCTTGATCTATGTAACTATTATAATAAAAAAACAGCGTGCCATGTAGATGAAAAGGGGTCGTTATAACCATTCGACCATAAACGTAAAGTCGCACTTGATCATCCCATAAAACTTAGTAAATATATATGAGGACCACTTTTTTAATTATCGTATGAGAAAATTAGCGTATCATGGATGTTAATGTTGCGAAAATTGGCGACATTTTTTTGTAAAATTGTAGGCAATGTAAACAATGTAAGCAATTGGACGACGTGACACGCTCTAAATAACTTAAATTGTAGATTTACTGGTGCCACAATATTATAAAGTCAACTGACAAATATATTACTAAAAAATATTGTTATGTAAATAAATGTATCATTGTTTGAGGTTCATTATTTAATATACATGTTAACCCCAACCCAGCCAAAATTTATGGCTATAATTAATTGATTATATTTTTATGTTTCTATAATTATGTAAAATATAAATAATGTCTTTATCATAGTCGGTCAGATGGACGATTAGAGGACTATACCCACCAAACACGACGCGACGTGACGCGGCTGAACCTTTTTTTCGACAAAGAAATATGATTTCAGTTATCTTCAAGTGTGACATGACGTATATGATGTATGACGTGTATCATATTTTAATGTTTTCATAACTTATATACGTTTTACAATGAAATATGTAGTTTATCGCGCGACGTCGCTAAAAAAATTTAATAATTTAAACTTTAGTTTCGTCGCGTCGCACTCACTGTAAATAAGCTCATTGAAAAGTATGCATTTAACTTTTTATTGAACGTCGTGTCACGCAGCGCTTAGTTGGCATAGGCTGAAAATATTTTACCATAAAACCTATCGAATATGTATATAGGTATTATTATTGGCCAAGATATGGGACACCTTATCTAATTTATCTCTATTTTTGTATACAGACAAGGATTCTGTAGCCAAAGCATTGTTTATGACAATCGATTAGCCTGCTTAGCTGACATTTCGTCATTCTTTTGAACAATTATTAGTTTTTAATAATTAATCAGAATATTGAAAATATAACGCATTATCACAAAAAATTATTTGTGATGGATAAATAGCAGGAAGTATATTTGTTACTTTGCGAAGAAATGTAAAAACCACAAAATCAAGATTAAATAATTTTAATTAATTTAATTAAACGATGCTTGTGCATTAATGGTCTTTATAATATAACAACTATTGTATTGATTAATGGATGTTATTAAACGTTAATGTATGGTGTGTTACGGATATTTTACATATTTTTCAAAACACTATATATGTCAAAACATATAATTAAAACATATATATATCAAAACACCATATATACTGTATATATATATATACAGTATATATGGCGTAACGATTTTTTTAAAATTATGCAAACCGGTGGACGTGTACTGTACAATTAATTTAGGAGGTATAAAATAGATAATTTTACTAAATATAATTCTTAAAAAATGGTTAATTTTATCCAATATTACATTTGAATATATCGAGAGTATATAGTTGTTGTATACCGTTGAAAAAGGTTATTTGTTTAACAATACAAAAACGAAGCAGTTCAATTGACTGTTATAGAGGTAAGACCTAACTTAAGACCTTTACGTATTTTGTAAGAAAAAATACCCTATATACGTATACCTTGGATAGCTTATTTTTACAAGTCAATAACAAGTGAAGATAAAAGGAATCCTTTCCACCTGGAAGGAGAAGACAAGAGGTTAACCACAAGGTACCATATCTGGACCAAGACTGTTTTTTAGTATTAAATCAAACGATTTAAACCGATGACCTCAGCAATACACAAAATTAGAAGAGGCGATCCATACAACAGTCAA
This sequence comes from Coelogynopora nodosa, assembly GCA_034780555.1. Lineage (NCBI taxonomy): Eukaryota > Metazoa > Platyhelminthes > Proseriata > Coelogynoporidae > Coelogynopora > Coelogynopora nodosa. The sequence goes on from JAUZND010036837.1 coordinate 13,946, forward strand.
ACAGAAATGGAAAATATTGAAGCAAAAGAATTAAAAAATTAATTAAACGTGAAAAACAATGAAGATCGTTATATAAACAAGTCGAAAATCAATCAACACATTCCTCCACTGACAACTCAAAAAGGGGAAATAAACCAACGAACACCATCAGCTTAAAGTCGAAAACCTTTCCTTTAAACACACATTTAAAAAAACACCTACAGTAAATGTACCAGAAAGCTATACATCCTCAAACAACTAAAATATAAAGACTACAATGCTGCAGAACTACACTATTTCTACTACTCTAGACTTCTACCGACAAATATACGTATGGCTACACACGACCTGGTGTTCAGCTAGAGACAATAACATCCAACCGCTAAAGAAGATCCACAACAAAACACAAAAAATATTTGGTAATTTAAGCATCGGCACCCTTGACGAACATCTGAAAAAAAACCTCTTCAGTGTATAGAAAAATGCAGCTGAGAAGTAAGCCCATCCTCTGAACAAATGTTTACCACCAAAAAAGCATCATGGACGAATTCTTAGAAACGCACCTCAGCGCAACATTGACAAACCCAGAACAGAACTCTTCAGGAGGTCCTTCGTCTTTAAATTAAAACAAAACAAGAAAACACAATTTAAAAAAATTATTCTCTTATTAACTGTATTTATAATATACTAATATGTCTGTTGCACTTTTACTAAAAGTACGTATCTTGATGAACCATTCTGTACTTCATTGAATAAAGGTCTTTATTATAAATATTATTATTTGTATTATGATAAAATCTTTTTTAATTTAACTTTCAGTGAAACATAGAATTCAACTAAAAAAACTGCGTCGCGAAGAAGTTAATTTTAGCGAAAATTAATTTACCCATATAGATCTACCGTATATAAAGTATAATATTTCAGAAAGTCTTCACATAAAGAAATATTTAGTGAAAGTATTATATCTAAATTAATATAAATTTATTGATAAAATTGATCAAAAAATAAAATAATTGATCATAAAACAAAATAACGTTTTCAATTAACGATGTGTTTAACGTGTATAAATATTTTTAATACACTTACTTAAAAACTTTAAATAAATCCACATTTTAAAAAACATACTAAACATACAAAACTAGCCATAGCATTTTTTAAATAAATATTAAATTATTGAGTTTTCATGAATAAATATATATATACTACTACTAGTAGACAATAAATGTTGTAGTATTTTAATCAATTCGGTATTCATCCGTTATGCCGTTACTCAAATTAGCAGATATCGCTTATATATTCGCTTTACAATTTTATAAATATTATTACACATTTTAACTATAATATTAATTAATTATTTAAACAAATACTTACGTTATAATGTTAATTAAAAGATATACGGTTTTAACAATAAAATATTAAAAATATATAACTATAACTACTGAATGCTTGAATAAAATTGCTCTTTTTAGTTTATGTGTACATAAATAGAGTAATTTCATCTTACAGTTTATTAAATATGTTAGCGTAATCTCTGAAACTTACAAATGTATAATATTAAATTTGGGGCCAAATTAATTTAAAGCAATAAATGATTAAAATAAGCTAAACTATAATAGAAAATATACATTGAAAAACTTAGCCTTTAACTGAAGTAGCTCGTAATTAGTATAGTCATATTATTTAATAGTTTTAATATCTATCTCAGACATCTAATCCTTTAATAATTTTTTTCATCTGTTTAACAATATATTATAAACAATTGCGCAGAAATAACCTTATGTACGCAACGAGATAATAGAAACAAAATTTCTGTTAATCTTAAAAGGTGTCCACTGTTTATAATATGATTGTCTATATAGATAAATTATACAAATTTGTTTACGACCGATATAAAAAATTAACAAAATAATAATAAGATTCATAAACATAAAAAGATACTAACTATAATTTACATGTTTTAAATTTAGTATGCATTGGTTTTACAAATTAACCTATTCAAATATTAAAATGATATACACAACATATTTTTCAATTGTCAAATAAATATACTACTATAGTATTAGACAATATATATATGTATTTACTATGTATTTTTAATAATTCAATATCAAATAATTTTTTAATCAGAATATATTTTTACGATTACAATTTGGCACATCATTACGTATTCCAATCCAAAAATATATTTATTATGAATTATTATTTAATAATATAATTTTTAGAATGACTAATATTAATTATAATTTATATTACCGATGTATATGCTTCTGACATAATTAATTTGATTTATATATATATGTTATTATATATATATATTTTTTAATGTTATTATTATTATGTATAATTTTAACAATATCAAACTATACAATTATAGGTTTTGATTTAAAACTCTATTTAGGTTAATATTTTCTAACTATTTTCTAATATTTAAAATTACAGGTTTATCTATTCCACATGGAAAATATGAACCTTCATAAGATAATCACATAATATAAATTATAACGAATCAGAATGGCCTGAGGTTTATATTTTAGACTGATAAAATCATAAATGTTCTCTAAGTAACATAATTTTTATCAAAATGATTGCCGTTTAAATCACGCCAATGAAATAACCATTATTGTTAATCATTGAATTTAATCATTAAAATACCCAATATATTAAATAGAAATCTGCAAATTTACTAAAGATTAGATCATAAAATTTTTTATTTTAAACAACACGATTATTATAATATACCAACCTGTAATTAATACAATTAAGTTCGATAAAATTTCGCTTTTTAACTATTAAACAAATTAATAATAGTATGTATGATTTACACATTTTCAAATTATATATGTGGATTTATTATAATCAAATGCTATCCGTGTTTTGCTCCTTTATATTAAACCAGAAAATTAATTATGTAATCATAAATAATTTTATATATATATAATAAAGGTCTTCAAATATTCCTATATGCTATATACTATTTTCGTAATTTTAAATGCAAATATTATAATAATGTAAAATAGTATATTTGTATCCATTTATTTAAAAAAAAAGTAATTTATGTAGAAAATTAAACTTTTAGATTAACCAATACATTTTTTATATTTAAACTAAATGAAAATAAAGAAAAATTACAGTGCTTATGCTAATTTACTAAATATGTATAATTAAGTAATCCACTAATCATATTATATAACATTATATATAAGATGGGGAAATATTTTTAATATACTTAGACTTTTCATATATTTAATAGTTATAGGATTAAGTAGCAGGCGTAAGACAATTTTATATTTCTAAATACACTATATAGTAATATACTCTGCAAGCATATTATATTATATTCTTGGTCGCAAGTACAAAACTCCTGATTACGCAACCACGTTCTAGACTTATAAGTTTAAAATAGTCACTATTTAAACAACTATTATTAAAGGATTAGTATACCTGACTCATATATAAAAGACATTACAGCTTCCGTCTGGGTATGTATAATAATTACAACATTCATAAGCTGGTAAATTATACCACTTGCGGAATCTGCAATAAAGTACTTATGTACTGATGTACCTATGCAATATGTATATTATAATAGAATGGCTTAAAGATAGGATGTGTGAAAGCTTCCCTTTAGAGTATAATATACACGGTTACGAAGAGCCACCTCCGCCATCATAATTATATAATACACAGCATAGGACCGTGCATTATGTAAGGTATTATACACAATGTTATCTGTCATGGCAATAGTTGACAACTCGAGGTCTGCCATCTACGCACCTATATAATATACCGCGCGGGTTTCATTTACTTTTCAGACGTGTTGTATCACGGCAGTGATTATATAACTATAACTATAATCATATACTATATATATATATTAACAATAGTGGGGAATTCACTGGCGGATTATAAAGAAGGTTAATTAACCTGTAGTATTATTATATATCGAGAGAGAGATCAAAGCACGTTTCAATCTGCAACATTATAATATATCAGTCATTTTTTAAAAATCTTTTAAATTAAAATATTATTATTCAACGTAAACAACATACTCTGTATATAGGGCATTTAAGAATACTTATATATTAAATTATGTTAATACCGCCGATAATAATAATATACATGTTATGTAACCATTTTGGTAAAGGAAATAACAATTTTACACACACGCTAGTCTAAAAAGTCTTTAAAAAGTATACAGAAAGTTGAGCGCATCCTAAAAATATAAAAATGTCTAAATCTTCATCCTTACTCTATATACAATTGAGAATAAAAAGGGCAATTTAGTCATGTAAGTTTTATTATATCATATTATATAATATAAAAGCTAAAAATATTAATAAAGCTGTAAATCTTCTCAATGTAAATTGAACATATTAATTTTGTAATCCGCATAAAAAAGTTTTAATAAGTAATATCACCATTGCAATTTTTAACGCTTTTCTCTATATAATTATACGTAGATATAAAATGTATAACAAGGTTTATAATTTCATTATACCCGGAACAGGAAATTCTACAAAACTATAATAATATCAATTGCGGTGTGCAGTGTACAAATTTAATTTTGTATCTGAGGCTCTCAACCATCAAATAACTGCCCCACACTCGGTTCCGGGGATTGCCCTTCCTGTGATCACATTATCATGGGTTATATCGACTATTAGTATTAATTATAGGTGGGCTGAAAAGTTATGATTGAAGACATCCTGGTTTGCACAGATAAAGACTATATGCGACACGACTGACCGAATGTACTTGTCTATAATATATTATACAACGCGGGCAACGATGCTGACAACTTCCTGTTTGCACCGTAATCTCTGCAAGAATCCTTCAGACAACACGACTTACCTGCCATGGCACGTCATATATAACCTATAGGCAATGTTTCTAGCAAGTTTCTAATAGTATATTCAGGTCATATTATATGTTATAACAAACCAATTAAGAACATTATATTATATAGAGGTTTTATTACTAAATATTTCTGGGTAAATTATAAGAAATAGGTGCCGTGCGCCCCATGTATACAGTGTAAACAATATAATGTGATTAAAATTAGGGGAGAACCATATATATATATATAGGGATAGGCCTAGCATATACACCCTATATAGACATAAGCATATACTGTTCTAATAATAAGACAGTGTACCGAGGCAAGGAATTAATCGAATCGAATTGGATTACAGACTGCAAAAGCTGTTATTTATTTTATGCACAGTATACAATTCATATTTTGATACCTATTATAATCATGCATGGTATATAGCTAAACAAAACAGCCAGTTTTCAGTGAAATTGGGCAACTATAATATATACTGTTCGCCACATATATATATACACGGAGACATTCGAACAGTTGAGATTCATTGTAGGACGCCAGAGATAAACGTATATGGATACTATATTATAGCATAGATACTTAACCTACAATGCGTTAAATGTATGCATAATAATCCCCGTCTGATCTTTGAGGTCTATAGCAAGCTATCTCTGTCTCGCTCTCCGCAATGTGCTGCGCATGTCCAGAATCGGCATTCTATTATTACAAAATGCCTTGGTTACTGTGCTCTGTTGTGGAACAATATAAGCTGCAATCTGCAGTGACGTATCGTTCGATGGACGATGGGAATTCGCGGCTGGTTTGGCTTAGGTTTCAGCTAGGACTCGCCTTATGCATTTTGGGGACAGATACCTATTTTGTCTCTGTATATATAGTAGAGGTGTAATTTCAATCATGGGATGCCATGGTTTACTCATATTATGTATAGACTGAGATATATAATATATATGGAAAATAAGAAATACATGCTTGAGTGTCGTCTATTATACGTTCGATAATCCCTTAAAATTGTACATATATATATATATATATGTAATTATACAACAGATTTGTGCTGTAGAAAATATAATGCATACATACAAAGAAATTTTAGGTATTTAAGTTAATTACAACAATTCTAAAACTTATAAATTCTAGCTTAATGATTTCACCGTTATATAAAACACAACAGATACAAAACTCATCTATAAAGCGTAAATCGTAATTAAAACGTATAGTACAAAACCATCAAAGTTATATACAGTTGTAAATAAAAACGATTTATTTTTTCAGTCATTTACTTATGAACCTATACCCACATCATGTAAAAACTATTCTATTGTATAATAAAAAAGATGACACTATTAGTACTCTTTACGACGTGTCATAACAATAAATTATTGCTTCTTATACTATAACGGTGTATATGATAAAATATATACAAGTGCATTGTCGTAGGAGGAATACTACAATAACAAAAACAAACTTTTCTATATATAGACGGGCGGCCATTAAGACTGACCGGTTTTCACTACCGTTTTTTTGTATTATTTTTTCTGAAGAGCCCTCTTCAACTTGGGTAAATATGAAACTGAGATTATAATAACATAATATATACGAAGTATATATGAAGACTCCTTTATCGGATACCGCAACTCAACACAATAACAATATAATATAGTATAATATAGTTCCCAACAGATCAGAATAATGCCCGGAATGGTTGCCAAAATTTTCACCCTCTCCTCTCTCTCTCTCTCTCTCACTCACTCAACTTTCCCATAGTCGGGTTGAGTTCATATACAATAGAATAGCCTTCAAGGAAATTTGTGATATGGCGAGGGGGGGGGGGTGAACTTTGGGATAACTTTTTATTTGGCCCATCGCCAAACCGTCGTCACAGGTGGGGAACAATCTCGAGAGAGAAGTGCACGAATGGACAAGTTATAGCGTGGGAGTTATATTTGTTGTTGATGGGCCATTCCCGTTCAACCTGTTAGGACATGCCTTGAAATTGGGGCCGGTGATACCAGCTTTGTGTTGCACGGAATGATGTTGAGCAAGTTAGTGTATATATATATATATTATGGGAGGAATGGAGAAGGGAGGGAAAGGGGTGAGAGGGAAACTATATCGAGTTTGGATGGTAACTAGAGGGAACAATTGATTGACGATCATTGAACCATAGATAAGGTACATACTGGACAAAATGCCGTTTATTGTAAACAGAGGGCATTCTAATCAAACAATTAACTTATTCATGTTTAGCGTATAAAAGTTCAGAAATATCCCACAAGCTATAGCATTATCCTGCGCTATAAATACAAGAGGTAATGTTGTCGGCAAATTTGAGACCTCCCATTCCTTTTGATTATTTGTAGTAAGTAGGTATATATATAACAAATAAGTATTTAAATCATATCTAAAACAGAGATATTAAAATCAGTGCTTCAAGAGGGTAAGGGCAAGGGCAAAAGCGGAGAGTCTCAATGACCGGGTATATTATCGCTTAACTATAAGCAGTATATTTATATATATATACACACAATATATAAACTGTATTCTAAGTTTATCGTGAAAAAGTCATAAATCTAATCATTCTACTCATGTGATTTTTCACCTCAACACCTTGAACTCCACTTGTCTTGTGGGATAAGACAGGATAAGAAGGGTGGAACTTTATATATTTTTATTATATATATATACTTGACATGTGATCTTTTTTTATTTGACATTCAGCCAAGTTTTTATGTGTCTATACTACAGTATTATTAAATGTGATGAATATACTTTTTTGAATGAAAAATTTATTTGTATACGCAAATATATGATAGCATTTTGTAATATTCATTTGTATATATAGGCCATATATTAAAACCGTTATATAATATATACAGGAGCCGCTGAGCAGGTAAAACTATCACTTAAAACCTCACTTAAAAAATTTTCTTTACAGAAAAGATTGCCCTTTGGTAATTTTAATTAATGGTGAATATTTAAAAATGTTCGAAAAGTGCCCCCCCCCCCATGGAATGTTGCTCCGAGGCCCCTTATATAGGTATTATAATGCAAAT
>JAUZND010036848.1:0-21823 GCA_034780555.1 Coelogynopora nodosa
TTTTTTAAAGATTTAACTAAAAATATATAACAGACGGCCACCCTAAACGAAATAGGTTCTAAACAAAGGAGAAATGAATTGATGAAATATTGTGATCATCATCAAAAATGTCTACTGGTGGATTCCCCAGCCAATATGCTAGTCGAATAATTTTTTTAAATTGTTCACATTTATTAAAACGACATTGCACAATTAACATAATTTTTTGAGAACTAATTTTTTAAAGATTTAACTAAAAATATATAACAGACGGCCACCCTAAACGAAATAGGTTCTAAACAAAGGAGAAATGAGTTTTAACACAAAACATTTTATCATATATTATAATAAAACAATTATGAAAATTTATATATGTATACTATAAGATAATAAATTGCAATATAATGAAAGTATTTAAAATGTTTAATTAAAATTATTATATGTTATCTTTAAAAATATTTATTTTGGCATACTTCCCTTAAATTATAATGTTGGCGGCACAACTTGCAGCTAGGAAATTCAAACTAATTACATCATTATAAAAAGAACATTCTATAAACAAAATACCCTTTTTATATATATATTAACTTTTTTAGTAAATAACCTTTCATACTTACTTATAACAGACTCACAGTATATAGTCTATAAATAATTTTACACAAAATGTATTCATTTTAAAATAAATAATTCATTTTATTTAATGTAAAGAGATTAAAAAAATGCATCAAGAATGTACAATTACTTGTCTGGTATATTATGAAAAATAATGTTTTTTATAATAGCGTCACGTCCTATTTCTATTTTAAAGTGTTAAAATATGATCAGATGTCATTTGTGGGTTTTAAGACTAACGCTACCCCCTTCATATTATTAATGGTTTAATAATTTAAACTATGGAGGTTACAGCAATTTCTATATACTACATGATAATATATTATTGCCACTATATGTACAATAAATGTCCCATATTAACTGAGTGTTGATACTGTGGTATCCCTTTCTGTTAACATAGAAAGGCTCTTGGTCACCACCGGGTGATTAGATGCGTATGTGTGTTCCATCGATGGCACCAACAATGCCTGGCATACCTGCCACTGCAAAGAATGTATTTTTGGTTGGTTGAAGATTATCTGGAAATCTAACATACTCATTCAAATGACCACAAAGTACATTTACGACATAGTCTACTGTTCGACATATGGTAGATTTGTGTGCACCAACAGTATCACCTATGACTTCCAAAAAGCTCCCCGATGCAAGATACCTTAAAGTAGTAAGCATTTGTTGCTCGGGTGAAAGGGCGTTACTTCTTAAGGTTGGATGTTGTAATAATTCGTCGTTAAATATTACCAAAATGGGTCCAAAGTTTATTTTTGAAAAGCGGAAACGATTAAAAAATTCAGTAATAGAATACTCATCCACGAGCAACGTTCTCTCCCATGGACGGCGCATATTCGGGGCATCTCTAAAGTCAATTATCGGTAGAACGGGCATATTAGCCATGGTGAAATAACTAGGAAATAACTAACAACGTAAATTTTGTATATTGATATGAAAGTTAAAGGAGGTATATAGGTACTTTAAAATAAGCCAATTAAATGCTGATTTAAACGCCCACATTAACTGACTTACCAAACCGCCTTACTTTTGTGCAACAGCTCTAATCGAGTAAGGCAGTTATCTTTAACTGTCCAGTTAAAGGCCTTATTAAATTTTACTTTAACTGGCTTGGTTTCGGGCAACCGCTTTAACTGAGTAGAGCAGTTAAATTAAAGTTTAACTGGCCAGTTAAAGTTAACTGGCTTTTGAGAAACTGGCCCCTTATCAGGATGCAAACGAAACGAAACAAACGAAGTTTTTCCACAAACGAAAAATATTTACAAAACAAGAGTTATACTATTTGTAAATATACACCATAATAGACATATTGACATTTAATACAGTTCAACCTACAGTTAAAGTTACCCGTGATGAATACATAAAAGTAATGAAGTATATATATAGAGGTGTTTAATTAGCGTCATGCAACTTGAATTTCTTGAAGTTGTGGTCGGATGTTTCTGTTTTGGATGATTATTTTCGGCGGATGTCTGTACAGTACGTGATTGGTATGCGTATTTGATAACTTGATGAAACAATTTCTTGTTAGTCACAGTAACCGAATTTTATGTTTCATTCGACTAACCTAACTAATATCTTCTTTTTGTTAATCACCAGCTTTGGCTAGGATATTGGGTGCTTTGAACGATGGAGCGGAAGACAACATGAATTGCGTCGATGTAGATACATTGGCTTTTTAGGATTCTTAAGGCATACAGGTCGCTATTGTATGTTTGTTTTTAATTTCTTGCTCATTTTCAGTGTATCTGTAAAAATGATGCCTTGAATATTGATTTCTTGATTAATTGAAATTACTTCTGGTCGTTTGAACACCTTATTTTGTTTCGTTTTGTTTTATGCTTTTTGTGTGCGCCTAGTCTAGTACGTTTTCAAGTTCACTATGAGTTGATGAGTTCAACAATTTTGGTCCATCATGTTAGAACTCAATGAAACAACTGCCGATGAAAAGCAATCGCATCGGCATCTGTCTACAATATCATAAAAACAAGATTACGGATAGTGGTTTCCAGAATTTGTCATGATTTTGTCATTACGTCTTTCCAGTTTCGGGTAGCAATATGTTGAATTTGCCGAGCGTGCAAAGAGATCAATATATTTGTATTATTATTATATTATTTATAATATGTCTCATTGTGTTATTCAAGGTCATTACATTATAAACTTTTTTATAGAATTGTCTTCACGAAGCGTTTGTATTCAAGCCATCATAAAACTCTGTAATATCACATATGTATTTTTTATGGCTTGTGCTTACTGTTGTGTAAAATAAAGAAAGAGTAAAAAATAAATAAAAATTTACCACTTATGATTAATGTTTCTAGCTAATTATAATACGAGGGTGGAACAAAAGGTTCCAGGATTATCCAAAAATTAATTAATTAATGTAAATCAATCATTAGTAGGTATTATCATTATACGAGTAACATGTATTAGTGTAAATGAACAAGTGAAAAAACAATTATTGTCCTTCAAAACATTGTCCTGCACTATCAATGCATTTCTGCCACCGGTATATGTTATGGTTCTGTTCGCCACATTGTAGTTGATATACTGAAATATAGAAAGTTGGATGCTAGGTAGATTCCGAAGCGACGTCATGGAGATAGGTTTCTGAACTCTATTGTAACATGTGATGAGTCATGGTATTACTATTATGACCCAGCCACGAAACAGTGGACTAAGAATGGGGAAGACAAGTGGAAAGGTCATGCATCTGATGTTTTTCGACAGTCAAGGAATTATCTTGGAACATGTTCTTCCTCCTGGTGTTACTGTTAACGGTCAATACTATTCTGATGTTTTGCGAGGTCCCTTTATGCAAAGCATGCAATAAAAACGCCAATTGCTTCTACGTGGAAGATGGTAGTTTCATCAAGATAACACACCTTCTCACACATCTCGCATAACTCTGAAGACGTTCTAAGACTTACAATTTGAAATTCTTCCCCATCCTCCTTATTCCCCTGATCTTGCACCCGATGATTTTTTTCTGTTCCCTGAGTCAAAGAAGCAAATAAAAGGACATCGCTTCAATAATAATAATGCATCCAATATTGAGGTTACAAGAATTCTGAATGGAATTTTCGTCATGCCTTAAGAACAACCTTCCAGAAATGGACAACTAGGTGGAAGAAAGGCATTGATAGTGCAGGACAATAATTGTTTTTTACTTGTTCATTTATAATTATACATGTTACTCGTATAATGATATTACCTACTATTGATTGATTTACATTAATATATTAATTTTTGGATAATCCTGGAACTTTTTGATCCACCCTCGTATATATAAGATATTAATCTTTATTAAAACGTCTATAAATGTACATTTCTAAAGGTGTCTATATTTTGTTCTACTTTTTAGCCTGCAGTGACTGAAACTCTATTTTCCTTACAAATTAATTCGGACAAGGAGAACAGAAATTTGGAGAAAAATAGTGCGTCTATTAATTCTCATAAACTTGCAGAAAATGTACTTCCCAAATGTGACGTGGCAACATTAACTACTCAATTTGGAAAAAGTATTGATTGCTGCACTCAAACTAACATGATTGAAAAAATTTGTCAACCCAATGAGCAAGCAATAGTTGATTCTGTTTCCGATGTTAAGAAAGAACCAGTACTTAACCCATGTGAATACACCACAGATGGATTGCAAATATTGAAGGTTTTTCTTCCAAAACGATCCGGAAATAATCTTCTTCTACAATCGTATCCGAATGATCATTGCATGCAACCATTGTACAACACGGCAACGCAAAATTTGTCCCCAGCTATTAATTATTTACCCCATGCTGACCAAAGTTCAATACAGCATCCATTATCAGATGTTAACGAACTACAAATGATGGGAACCCCCATAACTGATTTGCCACCTGGTCCAACACATGTGTTGTATAATATACCAAATATTTTGCAACCTTCACCAAATATGCAAACTTCAAGCAATAGTGGTCAACAACTATCATCAGAGCAGGGTAGACTTCCACAATTGTCACATGTCAATCCTCCATTTCTACATACTATGGAAATTTCTAACGCTAGACCTCAAACATACCAGGAAGCACATTCAAATCAATCTTCGAATGGTTCAACTCTTGCAGGAGGTTGTCGAATTTTAAATATGGCACATATTTCAACATTATTGAATAATGGTATTCCACTTAACGCAATAGCAACTAATTCTAACATGGCTGTTACTAAAAATTCTGGGGCATTTTTTTTAGTCTCAGCGGAATCGTCGACGTCAAGAAATACGGCAGTTGCTCAAAGAACAACTTCGTTGATCACTCCCAGTCAGAATTCTCCTTCAGGGAGTAATACAACTATTCATTATTTACCGCATAATGCGTCTTCGAGAGATGTACAATCATCTCAGAATATATCATCATCGACAATTTCAAATTCTGCACCTCAAGATCTACTTCAAACTTTCGTTACTTCAAGAAATTCTGCATTATCACAAGCCGCATCAGAAAAAAGCTGTTCTAATCCAGCTATACATAACCTATTTAAAAAAAATGACACTGTGAACAACAGGTCTAATCCATCACAGATTATCTCAGCTACAGATAATAATTGTCAGCCAGGGATTATTTTAGAAGATCGAAACAGATCAATACCTATTAATGGGACTCAGAATGTACCAAATTATTCCGACCCGATTTCAATGGATTCCTGTAATAACACAACTGATGAAAATTCTTTAAGCCTTTCTTTAGATCACCGTTCTGACATTCGTAAAATTATACTTTATGAAGCAAGAAAACGTGGATGGCAGTCAGTTAGTAGTGATGAAATGACAAAAATAATGGAAAATTATTTTGATCTTGCGAAAAAATCCCGTCCCGACTGGCTGACTAGTGCTGTCATCAATGATGTTATGCGAATTAATGGAACAAATAATGGAAATACAACACACCAAACTTCATATGAATCTACTGAGGTACGTTTCTATATCGTTTAATCAAGTATATTTCACATCCTTTTTTAAATTAAATTAAAATTTAACCGTCTGATTTCCGTTTTTTTCACTTTTTACTAAAAATAAAACACCCAATGTGTTTGAACATAGTTTTAGAAAACGTAAGGACTAAGGACAATATATTTCACCTTAATTTTGGAATCGTTGGATTGGATTTACGTTAGTTCTAGCTTGCGATTTCTTTCATGGTTCTTCTGTTATTATAGTATATGCATCAATTCATACCCAAAAATTCTCCCCTAACAATTCACAACCGCGTCAATTCACACCCAACAATACAGCAGTGATTTAGCGGCCAATGTAGATTCACGTTATCTCTAAGACTGTAGTATAATTATTTGAGAAGTCAGTTAGCTACGACTCAAACAACTGTACTGCACATGACTGACTCATTAGTGTAAACGCGCATTAGTTTAAATAAAGTTGTAATGTTTTGTATTTTCTGTAATTAACTATTTAGTTTCATCTGATGATAGATCAAATGATATATAAGCTCATTAGACATGTCTTAGTGGCATATAACCATAATTGTTTGGGTAACTATGAATAATTATCGCTAAATATGATTGAATTAACGATATGAGTGAATTGACGCGGGGGTTAATTGGTGTGTCTGAAACGACGGGTCCCGCTGTTGTATAATATAATGTAGTTTTTATGCTGTGCTGTCGGCTACATATATATTAATAAAGCGCATAAAGCGAACAAAATAATAACAAATTATCTTTAGATAAGTTGATTCTGTTTCTTGAAACATCTATTTTCTCATTAATTTAAAATTGAAATGTGACTTCTATTTATTACGAACTATATATTAAAAAGTCTAAAATTCAATATTAATAATTTATTTTTGAAACATTGTTTGGAGTCGCTGCTGTTCCTTATTTTGACTTTAGAAATTCTAATATTTAAATCATGTCAGTTTCTTTTAATGTCCTCTGATATATAATAAACGTTACTTTTATTTTATTGTATTCTATAATTCTTATTTCTACCAAGGGAGTATTCTGATAAAATAAGTTTAACTATAAGTAACAGTTACTATTAACTATTTTAATTTCAATTATTAATATCGCATTAAATAATTTCACACTAATGGTGATAATAAACATCAATTGATAGATAATAAAATTATGAGGAAATAATATCAAATGCGTTTACATAGTATTATTTTTATTTTTTCAGTCCACGTCACTTAACGAACAAACTGGTAGTGTCTTCGGAAATCATTCTAATACAAAAGAAATGATAAAACACAATGATTTTTCTCCTTTATTAAGACCTCTTTTAAATTCAAAGAAAAACCAAACTAATCCAGTTTCAACTCATGTAGTGAATAGCAAGTCACATGGAACATCAGTTGAACTTCCACAACATTCTAAAGACACTAATAGCAAAAGCATGTCTGGTTCTTCTTTGGCAACTTTTTCAAGCAATCTTGAAGAAGTTATTTCAGATGTTGTAAATAATGGCCAAGGTCATTTTACTCTGAAACCAACACGTCTAGCTACAAGCAGAGATAACAGTATACCATTACCAATAATTTCCAATTTTACTTCAGTGAATCCACACTTTCAAATAGGCGACCATCGAGTAAAAAATGATTCAAGAATTATAAATAGTGAAACAAATATTTCGAAGACACTAGACTCTGCTCGTAATTCAGACATTACTCCTCTAATGAAACCACATGATATTATAATTTCTACCGTTATATCGCTCAGTTCAGCTGAATCAGAAGTACCTACTGATGAAGATATCGATCCTGATTTTGTGTGTGAAATTATCGATGAACTGCCTTCTCCAACTGTACTTAATTCACAATTATTCTCAGCTTCAAAAGTAAAACCATTAGTTACACCTAAAGATAATGCTGTTGAAAATTCAACTGAACATTTGCCGTGTTCAAATAACAAAGCCACGCTTCTTAACTGCGAGGGAAATAATGTCATCAATGTTTTTAGCAATTTAAAAAGAAAATCTACAGAAAATGTGAGTAGTGTTGTCCATTCACCTTCACTTATTCAGCAAAAGTCTGCCAATTTGAAAAGCCCCCCAACATCCAAAATTAATTCACTGTCAAAGGAAAAATGGCATTCACAACTCGCTTCTGTTCTTCATCGAAAACTCTCTCCGAAAGTAAAATGTGCCCGAGAAGATATACTCAAAAAAACGGGAAAAGGTTCTTTTTTTAGATGTTCCTACTGTTCACGGTATTTTAAGTCTTCTGGTCTTCTAGCCAGTCATTTACGAGATTGTCATCGAAGTTTTTTAATTGACGACGTTCCAAGAATTAAAAAACGACGCTTAAATACTCCAGATCTAACCACATTTTCATCTGAATCTAAAAAAGCTCCATGCGATCTGTCCAATAATGCTGAAACGATTTTTTTTCCTGAAATTGAAAAAGACTTTGGTTGTATTCTCAATCAATGTATAATTTGTCGAGCCGTTCTTCCAGATATCAATGCATTTCAACAGCATCAACGTATTGCACATACCTGTAAGTTATATATTTTCCCATAATTTAATCAATAATTAATTAATAATTAATCTCATTTAAATATATACGTTTTGCTAAAAATTATTATTTTTATAATATATTTTTAGATTCTCAAGTAGATTTGGAGTCATCAGGATTGAAACTACACCGTTTGCCTTGTCCTCTGTTTTTCAACTCCTACTGTCCTTCCAAAAGTCAAGCTTCTCCTAGCTGTCCCCTTTGTCCGACACCTCAGTGGGAATCCTGGGAAGACTTTGCTAGTCACGCTGTCAGTCGGCATCAACTCGAGCCTTCCGTTCTTTTGCAACTCACCTTTTCAGAACAGTTCGATGGAGAAAACGGTCATGATTCCACTGATGTGTTGATGCCTCCTCCAGTTCCAGTTCATCAAACCTCTCATTTGAAAATTAAACTAACTGTATAATGAAATAAAAATAAGTAAGTAATTATTTCACACTTTCCAATATACTAAAAAATATATATTTGTTTTTCATAGTTAATTTCTTAGTTACTTTTTCTTAGTTCATTTCTTTGTTAATCATAAAAAATTATATCTAAAATAATTATAAAGTATTGTAAAATTTTTTAATATTTCAACTAAATATATTTTGTAGGGAAAATATACTACATTGTTTAATATTTCTTATTAAATTGTAGTTATTCAAAAAGTCTTAATAAAATCAATATAACTATATTTATAACAAAAATTGTCATATATATAATACCCACATTTTATTAAAGTTTACGAAAAAAAATAGCGTCTCGAGATTCTAAAGCTGAATTAATGTTCTTCCTCAATCGCTTTAACTAGACGATTATTTCTACGTTCATATTTTGCAAAATTGTATTTAATAGCTCATTTTGAGCATAATCAGTTTAAATGGGGTTAACTTTGTACCCTTCTCTATATATTAGAAAACCTAAAACGTGTTATTCGATTAAATGTGCGAAAGTGTGACCGATGACCAAGTATCACATTTTTACAAATAATCAAACATGTTTTTACAGTCAACATTTTTTGTTATTCATTATTATTAAATTATGCTGCAAAGTAAAAACGATGTAATTTTATTTCTTACAATATTTTGCTTCCAGAAGTTATTGCCATGACCAAAGCAACATTTACTATTTTATTCACCCTGATTATTCTGTATATTTCAAGCAACAGCAAAAAATTTCTGATGTGTGAGCAACTTTACAAAAACACTTTATGGAGCATTTTCCATTAGTGAAAATCATGACTCACGTCGATTTGGTTATTTATATAATTAATCTGATTATTATTAAACATTCCGTTATATATTCTGGTCATTGTAAATACCGAGTAATAATATTTATAATATATTCTGGACATACATAACGTATTATTTTATGGAAATTGTATGATACAATATTAACTTGTATATGTATAGGTATATATATGTGCGTGATTTTGATTTTTCAAGTGTTACAGATGTTAAATACATTGTTTTAAAAGTTTAATCTTATACCAAAAAATTGTATATGATTTATTTTATTTATGTTATTTTATATTTCCAATCGGGTTCAATTTAATTCAACCCCACCTTTTTCAAATTAGCATAGTTTCTAGAAAATTTAACTGATTTTCATAAAATATTTTTCATAGTTACTATAAGCCCAACATTGATAAAGTAATAATTTTGGATCGGATTATAACATACTTTTCAGGAGAACGTACATCATGGTGGTAAATTTTCATTAGATCCCATCAGTTAATATAATAATTTTATTAGTAATTTTCATCGGATCAGGTCAAGAACATAGCCTATTCTATAGAATAAGCCTTCTATAAGGAAATATCTAAATCACCCTAATCTATCGGAATCTGTCACATTAATGCAATACTATATGTTATACATTGGGTGGTTTCATTTCTTATGTTAGTAAAGACATCCGTTAACGAAATAGTTAGCTAAACAAATTTCAAAGCAGTTAACTTAAAAAATTAAACCACTTTAAAATCCGTTAACAAGCCCGTAAAGATAACAAATTTGGTAAATTATATGAAAACGTTTATAGTTTAGTTAACAAATTCGTTAACGAAATAGTTTATAAGCCAGTTAACTACAGCTTTGAATTTTTTTGGCTATTCCAAACAATGCAAAAAAGAAATGACTAACGAACTGCTCGTTAACGGATTTATGATTTTATTTTTGATGTTAACTGGGCCGATGATGGGCGCAGCTGCACTTGCTTTGGCCATTGGAAATGAAAGGCGATTGCCTAATGTTGCAAGAAAATGTGCAAATGCAGATGATAATATCCAGCAACGTATTCGACTAATTAACATCAAATTTTCTGATTATATAATTGTTGGGATTATGCATACATGAATTATTATTAAAATACATGAATAATAATATAAAACGGTAATCATCAAATCTTCTGATTATAGTCTACAATTGTTGGGATAAGGCATACGTAAATTATTATTATTTAAAATACATGAATAATAATATAAAACTGTAAACTCAATTTTCCAATTAGTACGCTTTTTATCAGTAGCTACTATAACGAACTAGTAAGAAAATACCCAAATAACAAAAGCAGGAAGCTATGTCCGTTGTAGATAGATATTATATTAACTGCTAAAAGAAGCCAATCAATCAAAAACGATTATTGATTTTAAATATATAATTCAGATTTCAATTATATGCCGAGTCTATAATATTTAAAAAACGCTTGGTTTTGGCATTTCCAATAATACCTACTGTTCTATTTTTAGAACATTGAGCTACACATAACTTCAAATCCGTTAACTGACTAGTAAACTTTTTCGTTAACGTGAGGGCATTTCAAGGCTCAAGTTAACGGTTTTCATTACGAAAAAGTTTACTTTTTTTGTTAACTTAACGGATTTCTTTACTAACGTAAGAAATGAAACCACCCATTACCTTGGGGTCCGCATTTCTATCTTAACTTTAATTTACAAATGGGTCAATATATGGGATGTCAATTTGAACCACACTCTTATTGTCTAGAATAAAAAAAGTGCTGAACACGATTGGTGTTTTAAAAGTTATTTTCGCTTAACTAGGTAGCTATTTTATACTATTAAAATGTTCAAATCACTATAATTCCGTATAAAAAATAAGTATATTTAGTATAGCTGTGTATATAAGTTTATGAATGGACATTTTTGTACATATAAAATGTAGAATAAAAAATACAATTTTTTCCATAACACGAAAAGCTAACGTTTTAATAGTTTACAGAAGCAAAACGGTAGATATTGCTAATATAATTTTTTATATAAAGTTAATATTATAACTAAGTTATTTGTATAAACATGATATGCTTTAATACTTTATTAAAGTTACATACCGATGACGTCATTAAGAAATTTGACAAAGTATATTGACATTGTATACATAAAGTACATAACTGAAAGTATGGTAATCATAAGATTATGTATATAAGACGGAAGGTCGTTCTTATTATACAGTGGAGCCACATTTTTAACTTTAGCATAATAAATAGCCTCCCTTGTTCCAAATCTTTTGCATTGGAGGATATTGCCTAATCTGTTCGTAAAAGTGTGGGTTATCTTTTGACCGGAAGAGTGTTCTGCTTTCGACCGTCTCCATAAACTGCACACTCATCTGTAAAATAGACGCGGTTTCTTTCTCTATTACTGGGAAACGCATCCAGGATATTCTGACAAGCCTGAACATGAGACTGTCTGTCATCTGGTGTAAGAAATTGCACTGGTGTCGCCTTCCATGCTCTCAGCATCATACCTTTCTTCATAATGTCGTACAGTGTTGACTTTGGCAGATCTAAACCTGAAGCTCGACTCCGAATATTACGAGGGGGTGATCGTACAATTGATTCTGCAACAACGCCCGCCAATTCGTTTCTAGCTTTGGGCCGTCCAGTACGATTCTTGTCAAAAATGCTCCCGGGAGCAAACAGTTTATCTTCCCATTCCTTGATTTTATCACCTCTAGGGGTTTCTCCTTCAAATCGCTCCCAAAATTTAATTCGTATATCTCGTATATCATCCTTAGTTTTATTAGATTCATGCCACCAAGTTGCGCTTATTATGCGAGCTTCGTATATGAACTTTGATCAGCCATAATATTAAATAACAATTCTCTATAGTGCAACTGTAACAATATACTCTAATAACAATTCTTTAGATTTCAAATTTATTAAAGTGAACACATCAGCCAATCAAATTAAACTACACAATGAATCAGTAGGTACCTAGATGATGATGATTATCAGCCAATCAATGATTATTATCAGCCAATCAAATGAATGTATGTGTGTACCTTATAATTGAACTTAATAAATATACGTTAATAGTTTTGCAGATATTGCTTTACACCCAACTTCTCGGACAACCAAAGCTAAAATATAATTGGATGAAGTGTAAAGAAAAGTAAAACAAGATCATGGTAACAGAAACATCCAAAGTAGAAATAGGAACCATGTTGAAGAAGTGATCCTGTTTAAATCAGAAGTGACCATGATCACGGATGTAAAAGAAAGTATTACTAAAAAAAACTATACTATCTATATATAGAAAACTATACTGTAAGAAAGTAATACATTTTTTTATAGGAGGGTGCTTGCAATGATTTGGAAAACGACAATCATGTTTAAAAAATATTTAAATAATTAAAATTTCAATCATTGTTGTTTATTCTTATAATGTGGAACAAGATCTGCAAAATTAGTAATTTGTAACTTTTACTGCTTTTATTTATTTAACTAATAATTACCAGTCATTTTAGTTTAAAATAATAACATTTAAAGTAGATTAACATTAATTATTTTGATGTTATGCTTTGCATAACAAACATCACTTATTTATAATTATGTTTTAAATTACTCTAATAAATATGTATTTTGTATTTAGTAAAAAACCTGGGTAAGCCTTCTGTATCGTAATTTGTAAGATATACTTTAATTCTATTAGTAGTATAGACGGATTTATTTTAGCGCAATGAATGATCGATTATTTACGTTTTCCAAAAAAAGTGTATTTATAGCAACAGAGTTCCATATTAAAATATCAAATTTATTTGGTTTTATATTATTTTATATTAATCTGAAAAACAAGATCAATTAAATGTGCAATCAAAAGCAAACTATCTCGATAAGAGCGCTTTCCGAAGTGCTGTAAATTTTCCGAGGATGAAACAGCAAGTTAAAGTTTGACGAACTATGTATTTCTGACATCGAAATTAATCTCAAAATTGTAACCGTATAAGTAGTTTCTCAAAGTAACTCGAACTATATTCTTTTATATATGCTTATCTTACTTTTTCTATTACGACTAGGTTTGTGTATGTAGCTTTTAACAAAGGAATATATGAAGTCATGAAACGTTTACCATTATACATTATTCAAGAAGGGAAGCCAAGTTTGTGCCTCCAATTTTTTTTTTCTAACATTGAATAGTAACACCAACATAATTTTTCATTGTCACGTATTATAGTTTAAAAATATTATTTATAGAACGCAACAAGAGTAGAATATTTTGAATAAACAAGATTAGGGAGAAATTAAAGAAACCAATAATGTTTTATGCATTCCAATTGTTAATTTTTTTTAGATGTTTCGGTTAAACTTTAATAATATTTTCAAAAAACGAAAGTAAACAGTAAACTTTAGAAAACGATATCATATTTAATTTCTCAGATGCTACTATATTTTGTGAATCAATTAGACGATTTCTGATTTCGATTGTTTGAAAGTACAGTCGATAAAGAATATCACAAATGAAGAAGTATGGCTTAGGTTCAGGCAAACCTCAAATGAATTCTACCTTTCGTCTAAAAGTTGTCTCTGAATAGTATGGTCGCATCACCACATTGTCAGACACTGCAAGGATCATCCTACAAAAATAAACTAGCCGCCGCAACCAATAGAAATACGTTTTCAATTACAATCGCATCCCTACTACAGTTTCTTGCAAGATTCTTCGCGGGATTATTGCAAGATCCTGCGCAAGAAAGGCAACATTCTAGCAGGATTTTTGAGGGAAAATACATAATTGTACCTTTCTTGGAGGGGTTATTAAACGGGATTTTTTTCTTGTACAATCCTACAGCAATATTGTGCAATATTTTTGCGAAAATCATAAGAATTCCACTAGACAAGAATCTTGCAAGATTCTTGAAAGAAAGCGCAAGAAATTACGTTATTCGTCGCCTAATGTGAGCACAATCGAACATTTATCGATAAACCCACTACATACCAAACTAGATGTGAAAATTACAATTATAAGACAAGCTTCTGACTTGAAACGTAGGTCGTACTATATATTTCAAAAAATATAATTAATTGTGGGATTTTACTTTTGAAGTACTGTAGTTTTTTCGCTTGTTTAATGTAAAATCTGATCGGATCGAATAAATTTTAAAAAAGATGAGATGTTACCAACACAAAGTGCAATAATCTTTCGTGTAGAGTGGAATATAAACATACTCCCGTCAATATTAGTGTCGTAAGTTAATGGTTTTATTGTAAAGTTCGTGCAATGTAATGATATAGTCAATGTCGCAAATGCTTATACAATACTTGTATTATTACGTAACACCATTAACCGTACAACTGAAGTATTAACGAGACTTTAGACACTACAAACGATTAGACACGTCATTTTGACTTGTCCACGTACATAGAAAAAAAGCCACTTTACAAAGTGCGAAGTTTTGCTATAAACTCTTTATTTTTTATTGATTTTGCTCCCTAACTTACATATAGTAGGGGATGACGAAGAAAACAACTTATAAATGCCATCTGAATTTCCATCTACCTAGACACGCATCGAAATACACTTCGTTTTCACGTAGATCGATAGAAAATCAAGTAACATTAGCCTTGTTTGCATGCAATATACGTTAATACACGATGCAAGCATTGAATAAAGAGAGAGAGAGTGAACAAAACACACTGCCGCGATAGATGCATTATTTCTACCCTCTCATCCGTTACTGACGTAGATCGCAACGTATAAAGCATAGTATTGGAGTATAAAGACATTCATTTACAAGCGAGGAAAGTTCATATTCAATACACGCTTAGGATAAAGTGGGTGGAAGCTATTACTTCTCTAACCAGCGTTCTTGTCAGTGTGTCTCTCTCCTTCTCTCTCTAAATCCAAACCTTGCGTGCACTCTGCAATCGACCCATTTTAGTGACACAACCGATGATAAATAATCAATATATTTTAATTAGACTTGTCTAAGGGAGATATGCGTCCTTGACGTGTCATCTACTTAATATGCTATCGTTACGCTATTCGTTAGAAAGAGTGTCTTGATTGAATAATCAATGATTTTCTGTCTTATTTACTATTGGTTGTGAGAAATGAGTTAATTCACTAGAATATATATGACGCTAACTAAAAGCTTTATTTTGTGTGATTTGCCTTTTATTGGTTGGCTGTGGATTTCTTGTTTCTCGTAAGTGTGTGTATATAATATTAACAAGCAATATATTTGTATTTTAATTATATTTAATTATAATATTTTGTTGTGTTGTTCAGCGCTCATCAATTTTTTAACTACAATTTGTGCATTTATCTCTGTTTTAGTGTTTTAATTTGATTAATTTTTAGTCTTTTAAAGTAATGTAATATTTATGATAGAAACATCTTGTTAGTAATTAACATAATTTATATAAATCATATAAAAGACTTATCAATCTTAAAATTATGTTCAAATAATGCTGAATTTATGCAATTTTTTTCATTTATTTAATCTGTGCCAAAGTTGGTTAAAAATTTACATTAATTTTTTAGTTTATTATATAATTCATAGTAGTAATTCTTTATTTGGTATAATCATAATAGTAATTCGCTAATGAATTCATTATTTTATTATTAAAATAGGGTAACATAAAATATGCAACATAAACAGATGAGATTAAGTTTTTATAAAATATTTAATATATTTTGTGAGGCCAATCGCAACCACATCATCTAACTTGGGTAAACTAAATATATATAGAAGTAAATCAATGCCACATAAAAGCACGTAACGATAGTGAATATTAAAAAATGAGAAATTTATCCTACTGTAAAATAACAAAATACAATATACAAAAAATTAACTGGCACTGTAAGGCATACATACTATATGAATTAATGTGGTACATAATGTAAATCAGATAAAAAGCCATGTTTTTATATATTAGGTATTTATTTACACCGTCTTTTTATAATCTTAAACATATTGAAATAAGATTTTTATAGTTAATAGTTATGTATTTTTAAAGTTTTTTCGCAGCTAGTTCTGTTCATTTTTAAATATCGCAGTGTTATGAAAATCATTATAAACTTATATTTCTATAACTGTACAATTAATTATTTTATTAATACCAGAACATTATCTCACCAAAACTATTTAAAATCACATAAATAATTTCAAATAAAATGTTATGTCATTTCAATGTCTAATTTATTAATTAATAATATAAATTATTTGTTAAATAAAATGTTGTATCTAACCCTAACGGTCTCAACCGTAGTGCCAAATGCGCAGAGATTTTCTTTGGATAGCTTGATATTTTCTTTTGATTTTGTAGTCGAAGATGTTAATTAATAATAATTGATAACTGAAAACAATCAGTTAAACAGATTTTGATTTTTAAATTCCAACAAAAAATATATATCTATCAATTATTTCAGGTATACTAAATAAAAAAATTGTTGTTGTTTAAAATTAAATTATTTTACATCTATGAAATAAAAATAACTTTTAAATGTTCTTTCTATTGGATCACTTTATTTGTTTATTATTTTCTTAACCCGTTTTGATCTAAACTTATTAATTTGCTTGTACGTTTTATACAAAGCTCTTATTACTGCTTTTTTGCCGTAATTAAAATAAATACTTTTATGCATAAAAGTACTAATTTTTAGTGTAAAATGCTTTCATATTCATTCAAAATGTCCCCCTCAAAATTATTCATTGAACATCCACCTTGTCATTTCTATTGCGTTAATTTTAATTTAAATACGAAGGTGGATCAAAAAATTCCAGCATTATCCAAAAATTATTTATTAATGTAGATCAATCATTAGTAGGTATTATCATTATACAAGTAATATGTATACTTATAAATAAACAAGTAAAAAACAATTATTGTCCTTCAAAATATTGTCCTGCACTATCAATGCATTTCTGCAACCTAGTTGTCCAACTAAAATACAGAAAGTTGGCTGTTTGGTGGATTCCGAAGCTTCTTGCAGAAATGGCATCAAATGGTAAAGTGTCCGCAGTGGAAGGACCTTCACAGACGTCATGGAGATAGGTTTCTGAACTCTATTGTAACATGTGACGAGTCATGGTATTACTATTATGACCCAGACACGAAACAGCAGTCGAAACTGGACTAAAAAAGGGTAAGACAAAGTGGAAAGGTCATGCATCTGATGTTTTTCGACAGTCAAGGAATTATCTTGGACCATGTTATTCCTCCTGGTGTTACTGTTAACGGTCAATACTATTCTGCTGTTTTGCGAGGTCCCTTTATGCAAAGCATGCGATAAAAACGCCAATTGCTTCTACGTGGAAGATGGTGGTTTCATCAAGCAAGATAACACACCTTCTCACACATCGCATCACGTTCGAAGACTTACAATTTGAAATTCTTCCTCATCCTCCTTATTCCCGTGATCTCGCACCTGCTGATTTTTTTTGTTCCCTGAGTCCAAGAAGCAAATAAAAGGACAGCGCTTCAATAATAATAATTGACAACAAAATATTGAGGTTACAAGAATTCTGAATGGAATTTCCCGTCATGCCTTCAGAACAACCTTCCAGGTGTCAGAAATGCATTGATAATGCAGGACAATAATTACTTTTTACTTGTTCATTTATAATTATGCATGTTACTCGTATAATGATAATACCTACTAATGATAGATTTACATTAATAAATTAATTTTTGGATAGTTCTGGAACTTTTTGATCCACCCTCGTATACTATCACTGAGTATTTGATATTTTTTTTTGAAAATATGAAGAATTAATTAGAATATAAAAGGTACAATAATTTTTAGCAAGGAACTTAGTTATTTGATATTTGACTAGTAATAAATAGGCAACAAATATTTTAAATATAATTATATAAAATTAACCGCTTCTATAAAAACAGGTGTGAATTAGTATTATAAGTTAAATTTGTTTACGTTTATATTAGGGTACATTTTCAGAACATGGTTTATTTGCTTATACCATTATTTTTCTAAATAATGTTGATTTTTAATCCAGATATTTCTTATATTAATCACATGTAATCAAATTAATAATAATTAATCACGACTTTTAAAACTGAAATATACATTTACATATTTAATTACATATGACTATATTTTTTAATTAGAAAAACTTCCACTCTCGAAAGCAAAAAGATAAAAATAAATTGACATAATCAAAACGCACGTTTTTATATTGCAAATTATTAAAGTCTATTATCCTATTTCAAAAGTAGTATGGAACCGGTAGCACGAGCACAATATGTGTAATTTTATGATTGGTCGAGAATGATGTAATGCCCCCAGTTTCGGTTTCAATTTTTGAAATTTTTCAAAACCAAAAGTGAAATCAACCTTCCTCCCCCCCGCCAGTTTCGGTTATAAAATTTTGAATTTTCAAGTCAATATTTTTTTAAAACAATTTTTCAATCAGAATCGAGTAGTTGTTTTACGGTTGGCAGGACTTTCTATTGGCTTATTTAGTAAGGTCAATGTCATTTCCAATTAATTTAAGGTAACGATTTGGCTAATTTTGAGATTGATTAGAGGTTCTCTATTGGTATTAATCGATCAATCAACAGGGTTTCCGCGGTTGTTCTTATAATAAAAGTATTCTGACTAAGTCAAGGTCGTTCGGTATGATTTTTCTACTTACAAATTGATCAGAGATACCTTAATGCTAGTAATCGATCATTCAAGTACAATTATTGATTTTTTCCAATGCGATGCATTGCAACCATATATCAGATTCGTGTGATTTCAATGTGATTTCGACTATGTCGGGTCGCTGAGTTCGATTTTGCTACTTGAAGGTCGAACATTCGTGTACATTTATTGATGTTTCATGATGCGATGCGTTGCAGGAATGATTCGTCAATCGCCTCTTTCACTTCGACTAAAGCAAGTATAGAAATTGATTTGAGATAATATACTACTAGTATTAAAGCGCATTACGTATATACTATATGTAGATATCATATGTACACTTCTATCAAAAAATACGCAGGCACATTGTTACATTCGACTCCATGTACTTTGAAGTTCAATGTCACTTATTGTCGTTTCAGAAATTATTTCAATAGAGTTTTATACCCTAAAATTCTAAACTCTTAAAGTTTAATATCCCAAAATCACTAAACTCCTAAAGTTTAATATCCTAAAATGTTATTGTTTAATACCATAAAATCCCTAAACTCTTAAAGTTTAGTTTAACACCATGATATCCCTAAACTCCTAAAATTCTAAAATAAATCCCGTTGATTTTAATGACAGAAGCACACGGGATTAATCAGATAGAATGCCATTTATTATTAATGTTTCAAAATTATAAAGCAGCAGACAGAGTAGAAAAGTAAGCATTTAAGGTATAACAAAAATGTCAGTATCGTCTTTATCGCTGGGGTATCAGTAACCTTCTCCAACTTGACCAGACCATGTCCACTGTCCGACTTGCTGTCTAACTTGATCTCGAAATTTGTAACAACTTCTTTTTATTGCTTCTTCCAAAAGAGTGTGTTTGGATATCATAGTGTTATTATTTGAGCAAATTCCATCTTTCATTGTTTTATAAATTAGTCCCAATAGTTTAACTTTCGTACACCTGTTCAAAAATGGCAAATTTTAATGAATCCTTTGTTTCACAATATTTTCAGTCTCCTTCAATGTACGCGACGATATATCGTTCCCAATATATTCTAGTAAATATGTCCAATGATGAAGGAATTAGATGGATTGGAACACTTATCCTGGTCATAGATGTGCATTTTATTTTGACTATCGACATGCTTCTTGTTATCACCGCCAAAATCAATATCAGGTTTTTTGGAGGAGGACCATTCCACTTCAGACTTCTGCCCCTCCTATTTTTTTCAGCTCTTCGCTCTCCGCATGCTGATGTTTGTGTTTACGTTTCAAGTTTATTGTAGTCTCTTCATCCTCTTCATTGTTCTCAAGCAAATGCTTGTTGCGATTATCAAATTTTGTTGTATCCAATCTGTCAACATTTTAGATAACATTTATAGAATACTGTATTATGAATATGTTCTGAATATGTACATAAGCACATAATAATGGATATTCGACTCAAGCTCAATATTAGTATGACTATTTCCGGGCCATCAGTGTCAGGAAAGACTACCTTTGGGGACAATTTACTACGATGTTGCCATCCTCTATTCAATGAGCCACTGCAGACTACATAGGCCCATTCATTGGTTTACAGAAACAGACTATAAATAAGGCGCCGTAAGACCTTGTCAGTTTTATTAAAGTATATGAAAAAGGTCTGCCTGAGTCGATTTATATTTTAAAACCACATGATTGTCTTATACTTGATGATTTGATGGAGAAGGGGAAAACATATCAGCCAAAAAGCGCTCTGTTTACAAGAATGGTTCATCACCTACCCTGCTTTGCCATTAATATTACTAAAAATCAGTTTTTGACAGGAAAGCAGACACGTACACTCGATCATTGAATACTCAGTATCTGGTCATGTTTAAGAATCCGAGAGATGTCAGCCAAATCAGTCATCTTGGTCGTCAAATGTTTTCTGGTGAACCGAAACTTCTTACCTCTGTCTTCAAAGATATTGTGCCAGACAATCCTCATGTCTACCTATTTTTAGATCTACATCAGACTACTCCTTACCATTTATGAGTGAGAAGTAAAATTTCTCCCAGTGAAAAGCCACACGATGTCTACCTGACATCGCAAAAATCCAGCAAACATTATAAACATGAAGATGGGTGACGTAAGGCTGCTAAAATTGCCAAAATGACCGAGTCACCTTTTAAAGATTGATTATCATAAATGAAGCTACCTTTATATTCAAACAACAGCAGCCCAAGGAAAGTTCTCCCGGTGATGACCTATTCTTTTCAGACTTTCTTCTCGGACTACTACTTCCAGAAAGTGAATGGACCTATAACGATGATGAGCAGTGACACTGACATTTTTTATACCCTAAATACTTACTTTTTTATTCTGTCTACAGACTGTGTATTATTTTGAAGCAATAATTATAAATGGCATTCTATTTTATTAATCATGTGTGCTTCATTTACGGGGATATATTTTAGGAGTTTAGGGTTGTTATGGTATTACATTTTAGAAGTTTAGGAATTTTTGGATATTAACCTTCAGGAGTTTTGGTGATTTTAGCGTCTAAAACTGTTTCAGTTTAGGGATTTTAAGGTATTAAACTGTATTGAAATATTTTTTAACGGGAGAATATGTGACAGTGAACTTCAAAGTACTTGGATTTGATCCAGCAATGTGCCTGATTATGTTTTGAAAGAAGTATACATATGGTATACGTGTAGTATACTTATAATATAATATAATTATATTATACTTATAGTATTTTTATACTTATAGTATTTTAATACTTATAGTATTTTAATACTTATAGTATTTTAATACTTATAGTATTTTAATACTTATAGTATTTTAATACTTATAGTATTTTAATACTTATAGTATTTTAATACTTATA
>JAUZND010036859.1:3834-21822 GCA_034780555.1 Coelogynopora nodosa
CTACTTCTATACCTATGGTTACACCATCATTTGATCCTCACTCTGTTGCTACTTCTATACCTATGGTTACACCATCATTTGATCCTCACTCTGTTGCTACTTCTATACCTATGGTTACACCATCAGGTGGGCTAAATATGAGCTATATATAATATAATTTATTGAAACTCGTTGCCCTATTGGAGAAGAGGGGGCTACAATGAAACAATGGAGCAGTGACTGATGTGTTTATTTGCAGGTATAACAGAGGCATTCGAAGCTATTATTCCTGTCAGAGATATGCATTGGACCATGAGGGCCTACGCTGTAAAAGTTGATAATAAATTATATAAAGTTACTTCGGAGTCAATAATATATTAGTTAATATAAATAAGAATTATCTGGTCCGAGTCGAACTTAATACTACGATATGGCCTATAAATAATTATGAATAGGATTGCAGTTATCGTATGTAGTGACACAATATAGTTTTCTTGTATTGCTCAAGTTCTGAGGAGTGCTTAGCCCAGCTGGTAGAGCGGCGGTGGTGGTCTTCAACACAAACGGTCGGCGGTTCGAAACTGGCAAAGAGCACTTAGTTTAATGAATAGTTTTGCGGTTACACAAATTCATCTGGAACATGAAGCTAGGGGTTACAAGTTCTCATCTATCATCATAGTCAAGCTCCAAAATAACTTTTATCGCAATCATTTAAAATAAATAAACAAATAAAAAAACGAGATTGACTTCGTATTCCTCAGTATTGCATTTATAACAGTAATTGTTCACTATATACACAATTGATTTATTGGCTTCTATTCAAATCGTTGAATGCCACATAGTAGAATCACTTACCCAAATCCCTTCCGTGATACGGTTTCTCGCTCAAAGTATTTTATAAAAATAAAAAAGTAATAAAATATTTAATTCCTCAATTAAAATTAAAACAACAAACCTTTGTTAATACCATTTTATGAAACCACCACCATCATTTCCATTATTTTTCCTAGTTGTAAAGAACAGAACAGAGAAAGAGATTGACAAAGTTACTCACTAGAATTGTTTTTGTGATATGGTTACTCGAACTGCGCAGGTATATAAAAATGAGAGAAGTTATGAGTGAGTTATGATGGAGTTATGAGTGGTGAGTTAGGATGGAGTTACTACGTGTAGTGAGTTATGAGTCAATCAATCAAAATCGGTTTAATTGAAGAATAAAAACTGTAGAGACTATACAGGCATAGGATTCAGCGTGGTAGCAAATAGGTATGGGTGAGAGCATAAAAGTGATAAAAAGATAAATAGAATGAGTATATGGCTAAACTATTGAGTCAGGTAAAAGCATAGAGTAAAAGATTAAAACTAAAACAGTCTAAGTTTTCCAAGTCTTTCTAATGATTTATTTCCATTAGTTTCTGCGGAGTGCTTTTCTTTTTATCTCTGCAAGCTCTAGTTTTCTGTATTTTTAAGAGTCTTAGTTAAGGTCTGATGATATCCCTGACTTCTCTTCTGAGGTCCGTCTGCTTGCCACAGAATCGGCTGGTCACTGTGGATTGTCCGGCGAAGCTTAGCCTCTGTTCTCGAAGTGTATCCGAGCGTGTAGGACTATTGCCATAGAGTGTGGAGTTACGAATATGGTCGCTATATTTGATTTCTTTCAACACGGCGAAGCATTCTGGTGTAACACCCACTGAGTCTGGTTGTCAGATATGTTGTGATCGTTCAGGTTTCACTTCCGTAGAAAAGAACAAGTTCGATAGTTGCTTTGAATATTCGCAGTTTCACTTTTTGGGACCATTTTGTGCGTAGCTTGTTAAGTGTTTGAAAGGCCAATGTTCTTCTGATGTTGAAGTCTTCCTAACTTCATCGTATCCAGTAGCCGAGATATTTCAAATCTTCAGCTTTTGTGATGGTTCCTTCTGAGACTCTGAATATGGAGGTGGAGACTCAGTTTTTTCTTTGTTTATTCGTAGTCTGACTGGTAGGGCTAGGTGTTCAACTGAGCTTAGCATGTTTTGCGCACAGTTAAAAGTGTTACTTAGCAGGGCTATATCATTAGCAAAGTCAAGATCGCTGATATATTGTGCTGGGTGGCGGCTGGATTTTCGTTTACAGAGGGTGAAGCCAATCTCTTTGCCCACTTGTGCTTCGGTCATTGCTAGAACATAGTCCACTACAATGACGAATATGAATGGCGCAAGAGTGCCACCCTGCAGGACGCCCGCTGTAATAGCAAAGTCATTAGTTGGTCCTTCGGGTGTGATGACATGAGCTTTGGTGTCTGTAAATGGGACCATAATCAATCAAACTATTTTGTTTGGGATACCGTAGCCTGTTAGAATACAATTTAGTGATCTTTTGTCTGGAGACGCTGTCAAACACATTAGAAAAGTCAATGAATGATGCTACTAAGCAATGGTTTTTCCGAATTGTGCACTCTTCGAACGATTCTTCGAATTGAGAGCACCTAGGTGCTTCTGTTTGGACGAAAACCGTCTTGATTGTATCTAAGGAGAGGATCCAATGTTGGGCGGATGCGACCAAGGAGGATTCTATTGTATAGTTTGACACCGAGTGACATCAAAGCTATACCTCTATAGTTACCTGGCAAGTTTTCATCTTCTTTTTGAAGATAGGGATGATTTTCACGGTTAGGCATTCAGGCAGTGCTATTTCATTTTAATGCTTGAGTGGGGAGTTATGAGTGATATGGTAGGGAAAAGTGGGAGAGTGGGACAAATTTGCTAAAAGTAAGATAAATATAGTATAAATTATAACTATGAAGATAGAAAACAACACTGGAAAATATATAAAAAATGAGTAGAGTTTAAAATAAATTAATCATTCTATTGTAAATATTATAATCCACCGTCTACTTTCGTAAATGAAAATGTTTACAAGTCTGCTTTTGAAGAACGAGTACGAAACGACCCACAATCTTAAAATCCGTGAGTATAGCCTACTATAACTAAACACACATGAACAGTGGACGGTTCGGAATGAGAAGAACTCATTTATGCATACCAGACAACATCAGTCTACTCCATTACTATCAAGTATTAGTCTGTTGGGTGACACGGGTATTCACGACACGATACTTTTTAGTGGTGAACAAACCTTGCAAATGCAACCCCGGCCATCCATCGTGTCAACAGAATAACAAACAAACAGGAATAGGGTTGGCGTCCCTTGCAACACTTCACTTAAATGACGACCGGTATAAATCAATAAGTGAGTTCTCTTTCAGTCTCATTGAAATGGAACGTGAAGGGAAGGAGGACTGTATAACGGCACTAAGAAGGTAACTTGAAAACATAAATAACTGCAGCATGTGTTTTGTTGCTAGACTTATAGAACGATAATACAATAAATTCAAAGAATATACTATGAAGAATAGACAAGATATTAGTGCTTACTAAAATGCTTGTGAAATATTATGCCACAAATCACCGTTTATTACTATTATAGATTTTATAATGAAATAGATACTGAAGGTAATGGAGGTGACGAAAGTGAGGCTACTTTGAGAATAACGAAAAGAGAAGTTAAACGGTATATGCCGATACAACATTTTAAAAATGTATTTTTTCAAATATAATAATGATCCAACCAGGACATATAAACAAACAATTAAAAAAAATTAATTGCTATCAAATTGCAATGTAATCTATACTTACAGGCTATAATAACAAAATAGTTACATAATATTAAAATAATTTCGAAATATTATTCTAAACATCACACATTTTCATTGTAAGAGATAGGAAAAGCAAAACTGCAATTAGGAGCACATTGCAAGCAATTAATAAAATATTATATTATAAGAGAAACAATTTTCTGCATAACATGTTATGGCAATTCAATCAGTATATCACGAACATGAAACTAACAAAGTCAAGTGAATACAGTAGGATTTCCATATTTAAAACCGTTTCAGAATTTGTTGCCATATTTACTAGATCAAAACGACGAATAAAACTATAATGTGATTGATCTCATATTTGTATGTAACGGTCAAAACACGTAACTATAGCAAAGGCTGCTGAATAGTTGGCAAATCGATTATGAGGCGACATGGCATAGTTAATCCCTTTAGACTAAAACTATTAAAAATAATTAAATAAAAATATTAAAAAGGCCTACTAACAAATGTGACGGGATTGGTCCATCAGAAATAACTCTAATAGAGTTACTTGGTACAGAGATCGAATCATATTTAAGCCCAATGACCAGTTGAACTTGACTGGAACGAAATTCTAACAAGATTATGATAAGTTAGAAAGCTGAGCTTAAGCCTAGTGCAACTACCTTCAGACACTTTAACTAAAATGCAGAATACATGAATATTGTATGCATGCCCCCCTTATGTTATGAAATATTCAAAGATATAATAAATGAGGTGTGTATAGGCCTACAGTTATTATAATTAAATAATAATGCCAGCTTGGATTGTATAATACAGAATATGTTGTGATTAGTTGTATCAATAACTGTGTTGCCACCAGAATTTAGATCTTAATAATCACAGAAAAATATGCCTAAAATTTACTAAAATTATTGGTACTTTATGTAACAATAAACTAATATGTAAATGCATCTGAATTTGGTAACAAATAGGTATGGATAATATTTAATAAAATAGGAAAAATTATCTACTCAGAACAAGTCATAACAATGTTTTACAGAACAAACAAACAAAATTGAATTCTTTTTTCGGATTTTGGGCAACAAACCTAACAGGCTGGTTTGGTTTTATTGCCTTAAGCTCAATCCTTTTCTTTTCAGCCAGAAAGTTAGATGACTAAGCAGCAAGAGACATTTCTTTTGTAGATGCCTGTGATAAAAACCCAACAGCTTTCTGGAGGGCAACTTCGGCTTGCAGTTGAACTATATAATAATTTGCTTCCTTGATCCTTTCATCGTGTTTTCGTTCTTTCTCTTTCAATTCTGATAGCTAGGTGCTTCTTCCTGTCCATATCTTCTAGCACAAGTTTATTTTTTCTTTCTGCCTTCATTCTAACGTTTTCTTTCTCCTCATATAATGATGTCGTTATTTGAACATGCATCCAATATTAACTAATATTAAAAAGTGTTGCACACTATCAATATTCTTTATAAGAGCAATAATAGGAAAACATCATAGAGTAGTAGTAGCACATAGGTCCTAGTTGCAAGTTATTGATCTGTGAATGCATTGTGATCAGCATTGAAACAGTATGGAGAGTCTCACTGGTTTGCTAATATAAATTAGAGAAATAAAATGATAAAAATATGAAAATAACACACAAAAAAGCAACACTAAATTATTTTTAATAATCGCAAGCCTCTCTCAATTATCGCAGAATTGCAGCTTTGGCCAAATATTCACTGAAATAATCATAAAACGAAGCATAACAAGTTTTAAAATGGTTTACAAATTATTAGTAATAAACTATTAAATAGTTAGAAATTTCATAGTTTTACTAGAACATGTCAGGCATACTAAGTAAATATTAATATTAAATCTAAAGACATTTAAGGACGCCACTTGCATGACACAAAAAACAAAGTACTTTCAAAGATATTTAGGAATTTATTTCAATAATTAAAAAAATAAGGTCATTAAGGGAGGATGTTTTAAGATGAGCGGGGACCTTATCCTCCATCAAAACCTCAATGATCCAAATTCATCATATTTTCAAGTGGACACTTTCAAAGCCCCCCTTCCTCGTCTCGTCCGTCATATCTCACCCTAGAATCGCCGGGCTCCACCCCATGACAGAGATCGGCAATGTCATCCTTGCAGACCTCACTGAGCCGCACGTCCAGCTTGATGTCCTCACTGCGCTGCAACAGCTCAAAGCGCAACTCCTTGCCGCACTCCATCGACACGCTGGCGTTCTCCCCAACAGGCTTGGCCCCGGCGGTGTCTTCGAGAATGACACCGGTGATCTTCTCGCTGAGACAGCTGACGACGGCGGTCTTGGACGACTTGTCCTCGCAGAAACGGTTTACGTCTTCACCGCAGTGGCGCAGGAAGTTGCGCGAGAGGTGGATGTCTTGGAGAGCTAGGGTGAGTGAAGGAGAGAGAATCTATTAATCGAGAGAGAGAGAGAAGAGAGAGAGGGAGAGAAGAGAGAGAGTTTAATATGCATCAACCAGGCCTGCCAACCACCTTTGGACACTCAAAACCGGGACATAATAATGGTATACGCTGCTATAAATCCGAGCTCGCGAGGAAAAATTCGATTTTGGGACTTAGAATGCAGGAGAATGAACTTCAGGAATTAGTTGTCATTATTTAAATTCGGTCATAACAGATTATAGTTTACATAACCATATACATGTACAATGAAGTAATCACTTAAAAACAATACAGTTTAATACAAAACGGATTTATTTTTGGAGCTATAGGAGCTGAGTAAGAAATGTAGATAATGTAAAATTAGGTATTATCTGACCTGATATAAAATACAAATATTGTATTACATAGATTATGAAAACAGAAATCGAAAAGTAAACACTTGAACTAAATCGCGCGTAGGGCGTAAAAAATTTCGGCAATTTTCACAAAATGCTTAAAACATAGATTAAAAAAATAGAACTCTAGAATGGGACAGCCGGGACAGCCCCTAAAATCCGGGACTGTCTCGGTAAAAGCGGGACAGTTGGCAGGCCTGTATATACCATACCTGCTGTGTAACTCCTACTGAGCTCGCACTCCCGTCGCTTCCTTTAGTGAGCATGTCACCCTCCTCAAACTCCCGATCTGAATTGTCCATCTCCGAGTTCTCCATGCAATCTCCCTGATCGATGGCCATCTCTGACGGCTCCAGTTCAGCCTCCGAATCTCGTCCACCAACTCCTCCAGTCTCCCGGCCATTCTGACTGAGACTGGAGTCGCTTACTCGGTCGTCTGACTTCGAGCTGGAGACATCCAGGTCTACATTGTACGTGTTGAAGTTCCGCCAGTTGACCGGTTTTCGTTTTAGTGACGAGCGAGTTGACGCTTTCATTGGGGCACTATGGAAATAAATAGAATTATCGAATTCCTCCTTCTGTTATATAATGCGTACATCAGAGTAAGAGAATTGTGGTCATTGCTGCGACAGAAATATATTTTTCAATCATACAATAATATAATTGCGAATGACAAAAAAATTAATGCTCTGTCATTCTAGTAAAAGATATAGGACGCAAATAAAAATTAAAACACGCCAAATAATGCAGCTGTTGTAAATAAATATCTACTTTTAAACGAAAACCACATTAATTTTATAATTATATTTTATATATAAGTGCATTTTCAACTATACTACTGACGAGTAATATTACTAGAATTAATCGGATTATAATTACAAATCATAGAAGAATAATTCAATAAACAACAAAATATAAATGTAGTGTAAAATGATTTAAAAGAGTTTTACGACTATTCTTTTTACTTGGCAGTGGAGGATATGGGTAATAACCCGCCATTTTGCGAAAATGTTATATTGCTGAATTTAATATACTACTTATATTAACGCAAAATATCATGACAAAATTTAATCAGACAACGTAATTCAAATTTCAATTGGTTGAAAAAACATTTTCTGAATATTGGGAAATCATTTTACTGCTCAAATTGTATGACTTATAAACATAACACATGGTTATGTTTTCACTCGTAAACTAGAGTTCACTTTATAAAAGTTAGATGATAAAAATATGAATGATGTCCAATATTGAAATATTTCATAAATTGAAAAAATAAATAGCTAACATTTTATAGCTTAATTACATATTTGCTACGTATTAGATTGTTACCTAGACTTTAATAATATTTTTAAAAAAACATTTTATTTTTCATTTTGTACAGGTAAAAAATTGTAAAATCTTAGAGAAAAAATGCAGAGAATAGTTTTACGAAAACAATATATATATTTTTTAATTGTTATTGATTTAAAATTATATCTTTATCACATTTAATTGAATATATGAAACACTTTATTATATTAAAATGTTTGTATTCACTATAAGGATAGAAAAAAAAGCAAA
The DNA here is from genome assembly GCA_034780555.1 of Coelogynopora nodosa. Classification (NCBI taxonomy): domain Eukaryota; kingdom Metazoa; phylum Platyhelminthes; order Proseriata; family Coelogynoporidae; genus Coelogynopora; species Coelogynopora nodosa. The sequence continues at coordinate 11,833 of JAUZND010036859.1, forward strand.
CTAATTTCGGACACAATCAAGATTAATTTTTCAACCGACCATTAATATATAATATTCTTGTTGCACATGATTTGACTCAAAAGAAAATCAGCCCCAAAATAGGCACATTGAGGGGGTAGTATATACCGGTCAATTTTCATTGGGATATATCGCATATATTTTTATCGATCGTAGTTATCATATATTGTTTAATGTGTTTAATTGTTTGACGATAGAAATGTTTTCCATTCAAAATATAGAAAACATCAAAATAGGAAAAAATGGGAGAAACTTGACAAACTCAGCAGTCCACTCTCTGCATAAGAAATGTCCCAAAATTGGGTCAAATTTATTGATGATGATCAACACGGTAGTTGTTTCATGTGTACATGTAATAAAGAATATGTAACACAGGAAGGGTGCCACTCAAGTCGAAGGGATAACAAAACAAAAATAAGAACGGCATAAACTAATTAAACGGAATAACATACATCCTCACAGTTCTCCGCTTTCTGGCGATATCAGTATTCGATTTCAATTGTTGGGACGTCAATGATTTCCGAGAGAGTTGCGTCTGAAGTTCCTTGTTGGCCTTTCGCAGATGACGGAGGTTCTGATCCCGAAGAACCACACACTTCCGCCTTGTGGGAGCAATTATGCATATCTTAGGGATTATTCGACCCGCTTATGACATGTATATTTCGGTTATAACGGACACCTTGTTTTATAGACATTTAAAATACATTAAAATTAAGAGGATTATAGCTCATAATATTGTTTTATTTTAATATATCAAAAACAATATAATGTAGGATTATGCGTCGCTAAACAGCGTCCCTTTCAGAACACGCGCAAAACATTCACAATACTTTGGTATGTATAACAGATAACATCAGGGTAGACGAGCTTCTGGAAACATCTGTCCAATTGAAGTAATTACAGCACGTTCGAATTCAATGAAAAATGCTTCTGGTTGAAATTGCAATCCTAGTCGTTGGCAAGATGTTTGTATTGAATTGAACATTCTCGTGTATGTTTCGATGCTTTTGAACGGTAAAAGACCATGCATTTACGCCCATAACTATAACATGAAGTGAATATACTTGTAGGAACATTTCGGTAGCTATTTCAAATGTTCCATCCATATAGTTTGTGAAGGTGTCGAATAGCCGAAGATTTTGTTGAGTACCAAAAATAAGTGTATTCTATCTTCAAGACCATCATTAGCAATAACGAAACTACGCCAATCTACAGTTTCCCTCCAATCACCCTCCAGGACTATATCGAAGGTGTCGAATAGCCGAAGATTTTGTTGAGTACCAAAAATAAGTGTATTCAATCTTCAAAACCATCATTAGCAATAACGAAACTACGCCAATCTACAGTTTCCCTCCAATCACCCTCCAGGACTATATCTGCACGCGTATGAGGAAGTTTGGATAACCTGTTTCCTCTTGCACGGTATAAAGTAGTTTTGCATCTCTTGAAAGAAGGCATTTGATCCTCGACACCTTCATTTATCAGATCGAAATCCGCGAAGGCCTCCCCGTACACGCGCTTCATAGGTAAAAAAAGCATTGTTTTTCGCTGAATTCTTGGCCACCTCAATATGCCTTCTTGACTTTGATTTTCTCCTCATATGGTGGATGATTGTGTTCTCCCTTTGATGTGATGAGATTTGCGTCTTCTGTTATAGCTGTAACTCGAAAAAGTGGCTTTTCTGCATCTCCAGTAGTTCTTAACATACTTTTTATAATTCAAATGCAATTGGTAAACTTCTAAACAAAATATGTCGCATCCACGATTTGATCAAATACATTTTATGTTTGTGCTTTTGATACTGTACACAATGATCAGATATTTATGCCTTGATTACAATTACCTATACAGATTACATGACATCTACTCAGTTGATTCTATTGATCAATTTAAGACGAAACGCAACTGTTGTATAAGACAAACTGGTACTGCGCTTCACTTTTCTTGATTACGTAATACAATGAAATAAGAACAATGAGAAGACGAAACGGGAAAAGACGAAACGGAACGCAGCTATATTCATGTTGCAAGGAAAAAAATGTATTGCGTCCATTTATAATGATAGAAGTATTTATTAATCCTTTACAATAATAATAGCAAAATGCCAATAGCAAAAACTAAAATAATATATTAGGATCGAGAATAACCATATGAAATTATAGAGCACAATTTGTAAAATATCTAACAGGCATCTACAATACGAACACCGTAAAACTATGAAGTGGCCGCGTCAAAGTTGTATAAGTCAAAACTACTAATTAAACAACATTATAATTATTATAATCATAAAAAATGGTTCATTTACTTGATCCCAGAATATTCAATACTTTGTAGATTATTTAGAATGGTATCTATTGTGGTAATAATGGAGCGAATTGTACCTGAAATATAAAACAGCTACACTGTAATGTATGAAAAATAGATAAAATAGTTTTATAATAATCTCTGACTCACTGAAACGTTTGGGTGTTAGTGGCCCATGACAGATCAGTTTTGCAGCCATTTCCTGTCTTTCCGAGGCTTCTTCCATCAGACGAAATGAAGCAAGCATTGAGTTGACGGGTTTCTACACGGACAGAGGAATAGAATACTTACAGCGTGAAATAATATTATTTATGTGGGCTAGCTGGTTCAGATATAGTCAATATATGGTGCAAAAAGTCCGTATATAGTTCAGATGGTTGATAGAGATGTAAAAAATCTAATTATAATTTTAAGTCTTTTACAAAAAATGTCCGAAACATTAAATCAACTATTATAATAGTTGATTTAATGTTTCGGACATTTATTATTCATAATTATTTATTCAATTAAAATGTTCGTTTTACTATAACTTCATACTAATCATATACTGTATACAAGTTACATAAAACTAATAGAAATGAAAATATTCAGAGAAATTGAATACATCTAAACATCCTTTAAAAAATTACGGAATTTAAAACAATTTATTTGAAAGCATCTCATTGCTTTAATTTTCAAAATTTTAGCTTTATCCATTATTTTCAATATATTACTTCTGTTGATCTTTATTTTATACACCAAATTTTTAAAGAATAAGTAAAAATATTTTTCCAATAATTTTATCAACTATTTGTGTTTATTATTTGTATATTATCCCTTTTTCTCTTTGTAATATTATCTCTTTATCTCTTTGTAATTATAAAATCCATCCTGAATTTGTTTTAAATTTTCAAATCCAGTTTAACAGAATCGTTTTATGGAATCTATTAACATCAAAAATTGTTTTTTATAACTTTTATTTTTGTAAACAATTACATGAATAGTTTTTCTGTCTGATATGTTTCGGTTAATGCAAAAATAATATAAATAATACACTTTGTAATGACTATATTATTACTTACAATAATAATTACAAAATTATATTTAAAATTACCTGCTGCTTTTTACGCCCATTGTATTTCTGCCTATGGCAGTCTTTACTTTCGCTGACTCCAGTGCAGCTTTTTTGAGATTCTTTTTCTAAAAACATAAACGTTATGTAATTTCGACCTATTTCTGTCTTTACAAATTTTGCAGTTGCTTTTTCTACAAAATACAAATGATGTACCAATGATCTAAGAGTTCTACTATCTTACTACAATCTCAAAAATAATTACTGTCTAGGTAATTAAATCATTAAGATATTCATTTATATTAACAAACCAATAATTCAATGACATGTATTGTTAAGATTTCAAGTTGGTATAAAGTTATTTTAGACAAATTATGTTTACATCATTATTACATTAACATCATAAATGCAATTTTTAAAAATATTATACTTAAATAAATTTTAAGTATAAAGTGTATACAGAATAGCCTGTATATGTATAAATAAGTGTCTATAGAAGGTTCTGACTAAGAAACACAATGAACACATTATAGAGAGATGGACAGACAGACAGACTGTTTGTAACTGACCAACTTGTGACTGAGAAGATCGAGTTATAAACCGAGTCTGATGGACAATTTCGACAAAACAATTGTCCTCTTTTGGACATTCCTAAAAGAAAAAAAATATATGTAATCATTTTAAACGATTATTTATGTGTATACCATGAAATAATTCAAAACATATAATTATATAATATTTTAAATATTTTTATTACTCCACAATAGATAGGTAAAAAAAGTTACGGAAAAAAACTTGCCATTTCTTCATACGGTCGGTCAATCCAGTAATACATAATTAAATTGCATTAAAAGTCAATAATAATTGATCTATTAAAATAATATTATATATTACTGCTGATAGCATAAGTTGCTTGCCTACTTAATCCGCATTTTTATCTGTATCTAGTTAAAGAGAGCAAACAACCTTCCACAATATTGCTGCCAGGTAATTAATAATTCTAAAGAGATCAGTAGGCTAATAATGAAAAAGTAACATCGATTTCGTGTTTTGTACGTGAATGTTTAATTACATTTCTATTGCAATTCAATATATACAAACAGCCCACCGGTACTCAGAGGCTCGTTATAACCAACGGTACTTAGAGGCTCGTCATAACCAGCGGTACTCAGAGGCCATCAGAGGTACTCAGAGGCCATCAGAGGTACTCAGAGGCTCGTCATAACCAGCGCTACTCAGAGGCTCGTCATAACCAACAGTACTCAGAGGCTCGTCATAACCAGCAGTACTCATAGGCTCGTCATAACCAGCGATACTCAGAGGCCATCAGAGGTACTCAGCGGTACTCAGAGGCCATCAGAGGTACTCAGAGGCTCGTCATAACCAGCGGTACTCAGAGGCCATCAGAGGTACTCAGAGGCTCGTCATAACCGTACTCAGAGGCCATCAGAGGTACTCAGCGGTATTCAGGGGCTCGCCACCTAAACGCCTCTGTAAGACATCTTTATCATTCTGAACATGTTCCATCAACAACGAACTATTTAGCTCTAGAGTGAAGCTGTAGTGAAAACAAAATCGCTCGTGGTATCGGACCTCTCCAAAAGCGTTCGACACAGTTAACATTTGCACGTGGTATTAAAACATATTTTAGTTAGCAAAATAATAATGATCATTATTTAAATAGTTTTAAAAGTCTGCCATCAAAAAGTGCAAACAATACATCAATACTTTAATAAATTAATTTGTTACATTTTTAATAATGTGTGTTATGTCAATGTTTCTGTTATCTGTAAAATGAGATAAACAACTTAGTTGCACTCATGAGTGAAACGAATATTTAATTACCTGTTTTTAAAATAATTTAGTTTAAATGTTCTCATTATATCAAAACAACGATTTCTAGCTTTGATATATTAATTTAATATGACGTTAGAACATGAATTAATAAAATTGTTTATTGATTTAATAATTATAATTGTCGTTCTTGCAATTCACATACAACTATTATTTGGAAAATACAATTAAACTGTATCTTGATGTGATTAAATTTGAAATAACGGAAATAAAAAATGCAATACATATAAATAAGTATATAAAAACAGACCTATTTGTCAAATAAATAGGTCTGAATTTATTACAAAATACGATTTCAAGTAATATACCCACCTCGGCAGCTACATCGTGGAAAGATTGATTTGAAATCTGATTTTGTTGTTGATTTACGCATTGATCTGTGTAGAAAATAAAAGAGTAAAATTATTGCAAACATATTGTCTTGTAAAATATGCACAATATATGCACTATTATAATGATCAATAGTGTTACATGCAGTGTATATGGTATTTTAATAAAATTTATGCAGAATAAGGTGCTAATAAAATATGCTATGTGGTTTACACTGATTCTGTTAAAGACTTGAATTTTGTGAACTAAATAATTGTGTATATATTATAAATAGATAAATTGAAACGGGAAGTCAGAAAAATAGAATATCAATTATTGCTGATAATATTAATATATTAATAACAGATAATATTACCTTTTGAAGAATTAGATGCCTTTAAAATTAATGCATCAAACGATTTTTGCATGTTGATATCTGTCTCATTCATAGAAATCACTGATTTTGGAGATGATGTGATGAAACTTGCTTCGCCATTGTTAAAATTGAATGGGGCAATTGTTAGCAAGGATGGGGAATCCATTCAGATGATCTAGATATAAACATGAAAATATCAGCAAATAATGAATATAACAAATGCTTGTTAAGATTTTATTGCATTATAAATTTATAAATAATGTATTGATTTATTTTATTATATTTTTTGGTATTCTTAAAAATAATATAACAACTAAAAACCATAAAACATGTATGTCCAGACTGCACAAATAGGCTACATATATATTATATTTTACATAATATTTCCTTATATTTTACACAAATCTTATATCCAAGATATACAGAATCATGTTTTAAAGGGGATATCTTACTACCGCAAATTATTATATATATAGCATATAAGGCTATTAAAAGCACCAAATATTGCCAATATAGCAATAAAACTATATAAATATAATATTCACATGCTTTGTTTGTATTCTCACTATTGAAAAATAATTTTTCTAATAAATATTCATTTATGTATATATGAAATATATTTCCATTAATTAATGTGTAAAAATGTATATGAAAATTAAATATTGAACAAATATATATATATATATATATATATATATATAATTTTTAAATATTACAAAATATTTTAGTTTATATGGTTTCAAAAAATTTCAAATTTCAAAAAACAATAAAGAAAAGATGAAATACTGGCTGAATATTATAAGTATATGAAACTGTCACAGAGTTTGGAGAATTGTTCACTGTAAGAGTCTGAACAGTGGACACACAATCACTATTCCAACAGTTTAGCTTCAAAACAATTAATTAAGTTATAAAAAACCATGTAAGGTGTTGTGGAATTAAAGAATTTGTAATTTTATCACATTTAGAAATTATACTGTCATCATACATATTTAAACCAACTGCCACCAAAAATTTAATATACAATGTAGTGGCCATTGTTGGTGTATGTTCTTAGATGTCATAATACAGTACATAACATGTTTTTTTTATTAATAACTTTTATTATATATATTTAAAAAAAGTTTTAGACAAATACTGACATTATTGACATTGATGTTAAACTATATACATCACTTAACATTTTTTTAAGAGTAAGCAAAAAAATTAATTGTAATTGAAAAAATAGTAAGTTACTAAATAGCATAATTATACAATGTATTTATTAAATGGATTTATCTATTTATTTATTTGTATATGTATATAATTACTATGTTTCTATTAATTATTCTTTATGTTGCATATAAATCAATTTAGGTCATATAAAAAATAAGTGATTTAAAATATCATATTTATTATTGAAAATAATTATTGTTTCAGTTATTCATGTTCATTCGAAAAATGAGTAGTAGTATAGGAAGAATCGATTCGGCCCACTCTCTTGACCTTTGACCATTATACTTAAACTTTGGATCCCCCCCCCCCCAACCATCCCCCGAATTCCTTATCAGAAACAGTATAAATAGAGAAACTATCACAGCTAAAATTCATTCCACTTCCTGCTCTCAGCACAATCCATCGTATTTTCAAGCGAGGTCTTTCCAGACTTAACATTTTATTTTAGAAACTTTACTGTTGAGTCAACAAGATTTCTAAAATTATTAACAATGCTGCAGACATGAGCCACACTTTACAACACATTAGAATTGGAAACTTTAACCAATTTTCTACTGGCTTCATCAAGAAAGGAGTGAATGCTGGCAAGATGCTCAATGCGATATGGACACTTTGGACTCAGTCAATGAAGCAAGTGTATATTAGATCCAGCATTTTAGAGAAGAAATTCGGCACATGTACATGGGAACATGGCATCCTACCGATTGAGAAGGATGACAACTGCACTTTTACAGGCAATTCAATTTTTCGAATCTAGGGTGGAACAAGGTCTGCGTGAACTCTCCGACAAGGTGCAATGGTTACAAAGTGAGACCCAAGTGGAGGGGGATTGGGGGGATCCAAAAGTATCTTCCTATACTACTATGATTTATTAAATAATTTGCAATACAAGTAAAGTCAAGTGAACTTTCAAGTAACATTACATATATTCTATATGCCTGTTTTTAAACTGGCACAACAATATTATCTGGTCAACCAACTGCTTGCTCATGTTGAAGTAATTAATCTAAATAACTGTTCATGTAAAACTTGTAATACAGCACTCTGTTATAGTAAAAAATGATGCTTGTTTATACAGAAATCTGAAAATATTTAAAAAAAAATTAATCCTAAAAATATTGAATTGGTTGATATTGAGTGACAATTTAATACTGACTTTTTATTAATTATTGTACATATATTAAATACTTATTATCTTTATTAATATCTTATAGTGCACTTACAGAAAAAATATTATTGATTTATTTTTTATTACTACTTAAATTACATAAATTACTACAAATGTGTTTTTTTATTCATAATTACTAATAGAGTTAGAGATTATATTATTATTATCATCATGAATAACCAAAAATGCTACCTAGTTAGTGAGATTTCCTAACTAGTTAGCAGATTTTAATTTAGGACATCCAATTATATAGAAATCTGTTCAAAATAGTAATAAATCTGCTATATAGTAAAGTTTTAAATTATCATAATATCATACACATGATTATGCCATTAATTACAATTATAGAAAAATAATATTAAGATAGACAGTGGCCTCCAATGAATTTATAATTATCATATCAATTACTTAAAAAAAATCATTAAAAATTTTAATATATTTTTTATAATAAAATGTTTTATAATTTTTTATTATTTATAAAATGAATTGATTAAATTTAATAAAAAATTTCATCAATAATATATACAGAAAAATACTACAAATTGTGGCTGCTAACAGATTTGAAATCAGTACATGAAATTACAGAATTCCACCAAAAACCTAATAAAGTGGTTAGCAATCTGCAGGCAACCAGAAAATATAATAACCTGATAAATATAATAATAAATATTTTTTTAAATATTTAACATGGATGAAACAAAGATAAATATAATAATAAATAATTATTATATAAATATTAAATGACATGTGAATGAAACATATTTGTCACATATTACATACATACTATACTAAAATATTCAAAGTATATTCTATTTATATACATATATATATGAAAGAATAATAAAAAAATTGTTTGTATTATATATATACTAATTTTAAAAGTTGCTGGTCTTCTAACATTTGAGTTATTAATCCAGTGGCAGTTGCCAGATTGCTAACACTTACCAATAACTAAATATTATTATTAATATATATCAAAACAAGGTTTACCCTCCTATCACTTGGACTATATTGATAGATTGCATGTTAATGTTGTTATAATATAGTGATAGATGATAAGGATACATGTGTCATGTAGTTATTATTATTATTTCAAGCAATACTCTTCAGAGTTTTGTACTGTTTTGTCTTGTTGTTATAATATTCTGGAATGTTTGTAAGAATTGATACAATATTTTGTCCTGTTTTACCTCTTTATAAGATTCTTGGATAACAAAATACATAAAATTGTCACATACTGTTTTGATTCCATATTTTTAGAACACCAGGTTAGTTTTGGGTAACATAAAGTGGATTATGTCATGAGTTAGTTAGGCAGAATAGAGAAGAAATATATATGGTTATAAGTAAAATACAATATGCACATAAGTGACAATGGCAATTGCCAACGCCAGTGTTAAATGCATTTTACTGGTATGCATTACAAAGGTATATTATACGAATATTAATAGAGATGTTTACTTTTGCAGTTATGTAATATACCAATGGACAAGACAGTATAGACTAAGTATTTATGTTAAAAATGTTATAACTTTTAAATATATTTATACAGTATAAACTTATTTATAAAACTTATTTTAGCCGGGATATCCCAATTATTATAAAAGGCTGACAGACACTGGGGAGCGTGTCAGAATATAAAGTGGGGAAGTATATCCCCAAAACTATAATTATAATCTATTATGAAAGACAATA
>JAUZND010036870.1:0-11533 GCA_034780555.1 Coelogynopora nodosa
TGTTTTTGTTATTTGAAATATGAACAATTATTTATTCTTCTTTTGATTAATGTTATTAAATACCTATGATTTTTGTATTGTAAAATTTTATTACTGAAGAAGGCCAAAAAAGGTCCAAAACGTTTTAATAAATGTCCCAATAACAACTTTAATTTTTTTGATTATATATACATATATATAAAGATCAGCACAATACAAGTAAAGTTATCTAAACTGAACAATTATTTATTGATGCATCATTTCAATCCAAATTCTTCAGTAAAGTTTATTAAATTAAAAGTAGGACATTAAATCGAAAGATAAAACCATAACGAACTGAGAGATAGTTTACGTCGAAAAGTTTGCATTATTTACCTATATACGAAAGTATTTCTTTTATTTCAATTTAATTCTTTTATTGTTCAATTTTACTTATAGTCTATTTAATAATGCTTACGTTATATAATTTCTTATTCATGATGAAGATAACGATGTTGATAATCATTGCTTCTATATAAGTAGAAATATAAAAATGATTCAAATATGTGTGCATTGTATAAATTACTAATGATAACAGACAATTCATTAGGACAACTTGAATTTATGAATTTGTCGTCATTTATGCACAGATTTAGTTACAATTTCACAGGTCACTCGCACCCTTTTAGTATCAAGTTCACTAAACACACACTACATATATTTATATATAAATTCATTAGACACCACTACACATATAGCTGGAAGTTTACGGGACACACTCCACATAGATATAAGTTCACTCGGCACCCTATTTAGATATAAGTTTACTGGACACTACGTTTCAAAATAGAAGTTCACGGGACACTCATTCTAGATATAAGTTTATTGGACACTACGTTTCAAAATAGAAGTTCACTGGACACCTGCCTTTATGTCCTACTAATGTGTACATTTCGCAATTGCGATATGCAAGTTTATTATATAATATGGAGTTTAATAATGGTCGAAGAAACACATAAACAATGTTACTAGCTATATTATACAAAAAAATATTTTTCTTAAAATTATTAAAACTATCGAATTAAAAGACACACTTTTAAATAAATGGATGGTCTGAAATTGAAATATTCGCAACTTGCTGTTTTTATTATTATATTATATAAAATAGAAATATAATAGAAATGAATGCTTCCAGCTCCTTTTTATCATAAATTATTTCTTAATATGTAAAAGCCAGGCTGTCTAAAACGTTCAGGGGTTTAAGGATTAAAAATAAAGTTATTTTAAAATATTGTTAACACAATAAGAAATATAGCATGCAAAATAAAAGAAAAATGTATACCGATTTAGTATAAATATAAGAACATAATACAAAACAAATAATACAAAATTATTTTATCATTGCTTTTACTCGCAAAAAAATCACCTCAAAATGCTTATATAGTTTATACATTTTAATTTAACCACAAATATATACATAAATACTTTAGTATAATATAATATCATATTAATTATAGTCATTTAAGTCACATTTTATTAGAAATTGTAAATATTCCTATTATTATTAATAATTATAATTCCCTTTAGGCCTATTTATTCCTTTTTCTGATTTTAAATTTAGACTTCATAAAAATAATTATTACATTTATTAAACAAATAAATTAAATATTTATGGTTTAATTTCTTCCTGTTAACACACACTTTTCCTGGAACTGATCATCATCATCACAATAATTATTTAATTGTCAAGATGATGTTATAACTTTTAAGTCTTAACATAAATCTAACTATAAAAAAAGAGAAAATATCAACATTCTAACATTTGTGAAAACCTTTTCATGTAACGTATCTAGTCAGGGTTGCTATAGTGTAGTATTATATTCTTCTTTATTATTTATTATTTATAAAATAACATATATTTTATTAAGAAACAAAATTGAATATTATTTTAAAACTAGGTTTTTATGGTATTATATTTGAATTATTATTTGAGTAGATATATATATATATATATAGTAAACATAGGAACACATATTCGGAGTGCTGACAACAAAATATATATTGAAAAAGATGTGTTCAACGTTTCAACAGAACAAATAAAACAGATTAAAAAACTTAATATTTTTATAAACAATATCTATTTCTAGTAACAGAAAGTCACCCTTTGTTATATTTTTCAATTTAAAACTTGTTATAATGAAACAGAATGAATAAATAAATGATATAAGTTTCGAGTAAATTAATTATTTATAATCAAAACAATATCAACTAGTATGCAAACATTCGCATCCATCTAGTAAATAATTGTTTAATAAAAAAATTATTGAAAATGGAACACCCTATTATCACGAATTTTATATATTTGATAAGAGTGAAATATAGGAAGATCAAGGTCTACTGTACGTATTGAAACAATGTATCAAACATATAAAATATCAAAACAAAACATTAGAAATGGACTAAATACACAATAAATACACAAGACAAATACACAGAATGCATAAATAAATGTGTGAACTACATAATAAGTAATAACACAGAAAAAATGATAGCCAATCGTGTCGATGATTTTTATGGTGCAAATGTAATAATCCGAGACATTTATGATATTCGTTATAAATCCATTTTATTTAATTAAGACCTTGTCAAGAAGCAAAAACCTGGACTTACACGAAGTAAAAATCAGATAAATAATATTTCAGCGGCATAAGTACAAAATTATACCTTTTAAGATTAAAGGCATAAGTCGAGTATCAGAATTAAAAGTCGTAGCATAATTTTAATAAAAATTGAGTGTCCGCACCCACAAATAATAAACATCTTTACAAAATACAGCAATATGTTCTAAATATGTTCTAAATATGTTCTAAATATGTTCTAGGCTCTAAAAATGAAACGCTTCCAAACTAAAAATATAGTTATTTAAGCTTCGAAACTGAACTTTAAAGTCGCTAGATTGATCCTAAATACCAAAATAATACGTTATTGCGCACACAAAAATGCTGTTTAACTGATTTATGTGTACTTCAATAATTCGAGTAAAATACATGTTGTATATCTACATCATGTTATTGTTACATATCGTACAATACGCTATATTATAAATAGTCAATTTTAAGATATCATATTATTCAAATTATAATCCATCTATTTAACTTCCACAATTCCCAGCTGTAATAAAACTGTTACAAAACTGTAATAAAACTGTTACAAAACTGGAAACTTGTTACAAAACTGTAATAAAACTGTTACAAAACTGTAAAACTGTTACAAAACTGTATAAAACTGTTACAAAACTGAAATAATACTGTAAAATTATTACAAAACTGTAATAAAACTGTTACAAAACTGTAATAAAACCGTTACAAAACTGTAATACTGTTACAAAACTGTAATAAAACTCTAACAAAACTGTTACAAAACTTAATTAAAACTGTTACAAAACTGTAATAAAACTGTTACAAAACTGTAATAAAACTGTTACAAAACTGTAAAACTGTTACAAAACTGTAATAAAACTGTTACAAAACTGTAAAACTGTTACAAAACTGTAAAACTGTTACAAAACTGTAAAACTGTTACAAAACTGTGATAAAACTGTTACAAAACTGTAAAACTGTTACAAAACTGTAAAACTGTTACAAAACTTTAATAAAACTGTTACAAAACTGAAATAATACTTTAAAACTATTACAAAACTGTAATAAAACTGTTACAAAACTGTAATACTGTTACAAAACTGTAATAAAACTCTAACAAAACTGTTACAAAACTGAATTAAAACTGTTACAAAACTGCAATAAAATTTTTACAAAACTGTAATAAAACTGTTACAAAACTGAATTAAAACTGTTACAAAACTGTAATACTGTTACAAAACTGTAATAAAACTGTTACAAAACTGTAATAAAACTGTTACAAAACTTAATTAAAACTGTTACAAAACTTAATTAAAACTGTTACAAAACTGTAAAACTGTTACAAAACTGTAATAAAGCTGTTACAAAACTAAAATGAAACTGTAAAACTGTTACAAAACTATAATAAAACTGTTACAAAACTGTAATAAAACTGTTACAAAACTGTAATATATAAAACTGTTACAAAACTGTGAAACTGTTACAAAACTGTAATAAAGCTGTTACAAAACTAAAACAAAACTGTAAAACTGTTACAAAACTATAATAAAACTGTTACAAAACTGTTACAAAACTATAATAAAACTGTTACAAAACTGTAATAAAACTGTTACAAAACTGTAAAACAGTTACAAAACTGTAAAACAGTTACAAAATTGTACAAACCTCGAATATTAAACTTTTCCAAAACTTGATTCTGTACTTTCAAATTAACTTGTTTAATATTCCACTAAAACCAAAATGGTTTCACGTCAATTTCCGCCAGCTTCTCTCTCCTCAGTCTTTCGCGTTGTTTATTGATGAGCTTCTTGTTTAGTCTCATCTTTCGTAAATATTAATTTTGCCCACTTTCATTTTTCTTAACTTCTTGGAGCTGATTACCTCCTTGTATCTTCGGCTGTAGAATCGCTCTTAGTTGACATTGTTGTGATTTTTTCATATAAAAAATATAAATTATTTCAGCAGAATATATTGATTGCATTTTAAAAATGTAGTTTCGAAGATGAAAAGGTAGTTTCTATAAACATATAATTTAGATATATGAACTTTTTAAACCTGTAACTTGAATATTGTAAAAAAAAAAAGTTTAACATTATAAAAAATAAAAATACAATAACACTAATCGCCGTAGATGCCATTCCATCACTGAATAAATATTATAACAAATAAAATAACTAAATAAATATAAATTAATTAATATAAATAAACGTTAATAAATATAACGTACGACTTTATATGGAAATAATTTAAATACGACAAGATCGCATTAGAATGTCGTTTCCACTATAAAGGGTGCTCCTCATACTTGTATATTTCATGATTAATATTTTTAATTTGATGTTCAATTAAAGTGTTACATTTTACAAACATTTACAATTTTTAGCAACAGTAAAACATTTTCAGTCATTATCATAATTTAAATATGTTATAATCGATATTTGCTATAAATAAATTTACTCATTATTTAAAAAATAAAAAGCCAATTTTATGTTAATCTTAGATTTACGAAGCTGTTATATAATAACACCTCCCATACATTGACTAAAGAAATTGGACGATCTAGAGCTGTTTGTATTTACCAATACATATTGTATACTGTAGATCAAATTTAAATCATTTCCACAATAAACAGAGAAATCGTATTCATAAAAGAAGTTATTTATTTATATTGTACATTTATTGGTGGGTAATTTAATTTTTTAAATTTATAATAATGTGAAATACTTTTTCAGAACAATTTAAAACTTCAAAAAATGTATATAAATGTGCAGGTCGATTATTCCATAATCATAATTTAGTAATACAAAATATGTAAAATCTTGTCATTATTCAAACACATTTAGAATGTTTTTCAAATTAATTTCAAATATTGATATGATAACTGGTATTATACAAGTACATGTAAGTATATATACAAGTACATATATGTAAAGTACATGTAGATATGTTATGAGAAAAGTCCAACACATAAAATCCCTATGACCATCCCCTAATTCCACGCCAATATTCTCCTTTTGTATAAAAATGGAGGATATTGGGAAGGTTTCTATGTGGTGCATGAAAATTATTGCAATGAGTGGAGCCAATCCATTTCCAATGGCTACTCCTCTCATCTGTCTATATAGGCCTAATGCCTTCTTCAAAACGAACAATATAATTATGAAAAAATACTAATTGATTATTTTTTCAATTTCATGTTAAAGAACACCAAAATATTCAACATCTTAAAGAGCCCTGATAGCTTTGCCTAAAAGAATAGATGGGTATAAGGCAACAACTAATTAATGAAAATAATATGCCCTTTTCTTTAACAGCAGTTTCAACTAACTTCTTTGATAATGAAATCAAAGTATCTTCGCTATCCATGTATTGTGTTATATGATGATCTTTTTGGCCATGAGAGTTTTCTGCCAGTGGGTAAAGTCCTTGTTTATTTTTATTAAACCATAAAACTCCCCTGCTCATGACTGTTGCGGCATCATAAGACTAGCATGTTTCTAGATGGGCAATTTCGTTTAGTAGTATTTTGTCCACTTATACGTGAATTTCAGTTTTACCAATATAGGCGATTTTGTTAATTTATCATATGTTTCAATGTAGTCCTTTCAATTCGATGTACCAAATGCGTATTCAAATCGGATAAATCGGTCATTTATCAACTCGACTGCACTCTTTGTGGAGACACATGTAGCAGCAGTAATACACTGGAGGTTTTGCATGTCGCCTCAAAGAGCACAACACTCTGCAATGGGTACAGGAACATTAGCATCAGAAGGACCATCAGCCCATGCCACCTGTTCCTTTTCGGTTAAAATATTAGATTAAGGAAAGGCCTACAATATGTAGACAAGACAATTACGAGAAAGCCACTTGATTAAGGAAACACACCCGGCTATTATAGAGATAGGGGATGATCATATTGATTTTATGTGTTAGACATATATTTAATTTAACATTTCATTGAATATTTATACGTATTTTATACCTATTGTATTTCACTTACACCATTGACTTACATATACTTTGAATAAATGTTACCATCTCAATATTTGAATTTAATTTGAAGAATTTTTTTTAATTTGTTTGAATATTAAAATTCTTTACATAGCTATTTTGTATTAATATATAATTATGGAGTCAGTAATCCGAAAATATATAAATTTATTAAACTTATAAATCGTTTTTATTTTCATTTTAATTTAATATATATATAGGCCTACTTCTACTAAATACAGGAGCGATTTTCAAAATATTTTTTTTAAACGTACGTTTTATAGAATAAAATTAATGCTTCAAAAATGAATTTTTAATTAACAATGCACCTTTTTAGAGAAACATTCATCATGAATTTTTTATTTCTGTATAAATTTGTTTTCTTCACAATTTTGTAATACAACATTGTTCACCTCAGCATAACAGGACTGATATTATATATCATTTCTTGATTTTATAATATTTATGAGTGTCGTGGGAATTTGTGAGCTTCACCACAGGGTTTATTGACGTACCAAAGATTCTTGCGAATTATATATCATTTATTTCTGGGATTTATATATATATATATATGAAACCGGTTTCATCAGGCGTAAAGCGACCAACTGTCAGTATTGTTCAGAAATTCGTCAATTTCTTTTAATTGTTTCTCTCTCAATTTCTACGTTTTATTTTTATAAATTCTCCTATATTTTGGCTAGGTTATAATCTTTTAACATTTTCAATGAAACCCCTAATTTATAAAATTTTCGCAACTCGGATAAATTTAATCTTATTCTAGGCTTACCGAATTTTTGTTTGGTGAACTTTTAACGTAACTACTAATATATGTTATGTTTGCATTTTATGGCAAATTACTATTTCTGACTGTATTTCTGACTGTAATTTCTGACTGTGTTTCTGACTGTATTTTTAATCTGACTGTAATTCGCAGATTATCTCCCATGTATGGCATATTTGATGTTAAGCAAAGAAGTTTTATGAGGATGGATATACTATACTGTTGGCGTGCCTCACGAATTGTCATATAATTTCCTTTTTACAACATCCAGAAATGAATGTGTTATATCTTGTGAGGTGTAAATAAAGATGTACAGTGTTATGCACAACATATCATAATATGATGTAATAATTATCTGATAAGATTAAGTACACAATTTGTTTATATCCACCTTTCAAATTATAATTCTGGAAGTTGGATAATAACAAAAATGAAACAATTCAAAGCGCAATACTAAAATATAATATTTTTTTTTTAAACTTTTGAAGTATCTCTCTCTATATATATGGTCATTTTGTGCAGTATTGTTTCCATTTTATCAAAGTATAATTAGATTGAAATTTAAATAATTTTATAGAGTCTAAAAAAGGCAGAATACTTCTGCAACAATTATATTGCGACAAAGGGTACATGTATATAACTGTTTTTTTAATTATGATACAAAACTTTCTATTATATCAAAATTAATATCACAACAATGATAAATTATGTGTCTTTTTTTATCAATAATGATTAATTATTGTTTGAAAAGAACAATTTTATCATCCAAGCATTACCATAATCATAGATATATATATATCAATCGATATTTTCTTATCAAAAATTGTGTTTATTCAAATTATTATATAACATTTATAATGATTTAAGATTGTATTTTTGTATTAAGTTCACCGTATATGTAATAGAGTATAAAATATATAAACTATTATTAAAATCGATGACTGTTTTTTTCCTAACTTCTCTCGTCAGAACTTTTTTTCAAAAATTGAATTTTGTGTGATCACTGAGTATTGTGGGGTGTCGTGACCACTTTCCGTGAAGATGCCAAAGGCCCAATGAAGTACTATATGTATTTGCAGCCTGCAAATTAACGTGATTTTTCCGTTAATGTGGGAAATTCTCAATGTGTCAACGTTAAATGTTTCTCCGTCTAATTTTGACCAAGCGTTTTACTTGTAACATTGTTTTTTAATTGTCTTTTTTCTTTTATGTCATATGCAGAGTAATTAGATTGAATTCACGCAAGGGTTGACTTTATTCATTTTAATATTATGTTGGGGTGGCATTGTGGGTATATACCGAATTATGTTTATACTTATTTATGTTAACTGCGCAAGCGGTATTTTAGAATTCTCAGATACAATAAAAGGATATAATATGTGTCAAACTTACTCAAATATTAATCAAATTAAGTTTAATAAATTTAAATCGATAATATATAATTGTAATCTTTTTTTTTTAGCTAAAACAGAAGAGCAAAATTAATGTTAACAAGACAGGTTTCGTTTGATTAGCATATTATCGAATAAAGTTTAGATAATAGAAAAATAAGCTTGTCTACATATTTAGTCAACCATCGTATGCATGACAACAGACTGTATAATAAAAGTTGATTTATTTCCTTATTTTTTTCGCTGATTTGCACTCGCTGATTTGTATTTCGAGCTTAATTTTCAATTTATATTATTTATTAATCAACATTTTCCATTAAATATAATAAATATTCTAATGAATTTTCGAATCTATATTTTAAATCATCTACAGTTTAAAACTATTCAATCAAATAGATTATACTGGTTCTTATAAAGATGGCAAATAGGCGTTATGATCTGAATCATGTACTTTCTATGATACTGAAATAGAATAAATAAATCAACAGATTATAACAATATGGTTATATAAATTATTTAATATATTATAACGAAATTTAAATTAGTTGTATTTTTTTCCATTTAAAATATGAATTATGGAAGGTTCTATTCATTTAAAAAAAGTATTAATACCAAGGTTATACTTTTACCGAAATGTGTTCAATTTAAATTAACATTGTTTACTTCAGTTACTATATGAAAGATGTGTATTGATTAATGATTTATTGATTAATGATCTCTTAAATCATTATAGACTGGTAATGCTTCCCAAGAAATCAAACCGCCGGTGAAAAAGTTCAACCCAGATTGCTTCTTCAAAGACGGGAAGAGGGTCATAGGTACATTATATAGTATAATTGCCGCTGACCATATTATGATGTCGGGGACAATTAAAAGTTTAACAAGTGAACTATCTGTCAACAGAAGAAAAATCTTAATGAGTAACGTTTTCATAAACATAACAAAAAAAATTATCCAAATTGGTTAACTTTTTTTAATGCCGTTATTTAAATATAATATTCAATGTTCAATAGTATTTATCAAATTGTTTTTATTTTAAATTTAAACTAAATCGTTTCTATTTTCATTATTCAATTAAATTAGCCTCTACTCTACAAGAATTATTTTGGTGATAGTGACATTTTTATAAATAATAAATTTATGATAAATAATCATTTTTTTACAATAAAAATTAAACGCTAAAGTTATCAAAATTAAAGATGTCTGTTATTTATGCTTTTTAACTTTCATCGTGAAATGTTAAACATTTATTTAATTAAATTTCACAACATATATGATATCTGTAGCCAAAGTATACAAAAAACATATTATTAAAAAACAAAAAGAACCATTTTTCTTCACGTACACTTATATTATGAGGTAATCCGAAGATATATTCTTTTTAAACAAATAATAAACAATTATTCATCTTTTTGATATTATCATAATTTCCCGGTATTTTCACATAATTATCTTACCTTTAAAATCTGTCTAAACGATCGATGGATATTCCAAATAAATGCTTCACAAAATATAACTGTTGATCCCCTTGTTGTAGACTATGTGATCGTGTGGGAGGAGGATCTTAGTGGTACCACCGGCCCTAAAGATGAAAAGAATGCGGAATTGCGAAAAAAGTTTGAGGGAAATTTAACGAGAATTGGAGTTGAACTTGAAGAGGTAAGATTATAAAAGTTTTAAATTATACAAAATTACTATAAGTAGTTCACGTGTGTCGATTCAGATCGAACTGCATTTGTGCACTGCATAGTATCATAGTATCATGAATGTGCTCTCGTGTATTATATTATTCGATTCATTATTGTTACATTTTAAAAATAGTGAATAACGGTTTCTTATTTATCATTAATGAAAGAAATCATAATGTTTAAAAATGGACAGATTTGCAACATCATTCACATAAAGGGGACATTATGCGACCAGTTACCAAGTTTATTTATCATTTTCATTATAACATATTATGTATTATAGGTGTAGCAAACTAAATTTTTAGAGTAGGATATAATAAATTATACCCATGTTCATTTGTGTAAAAAAATATTTTTTCGAGTTTCCTTCAAGGCCTTATTATCATTAAAATATGTCTATATTATATATACAGCATGTTTTAATCCATGTTAAGATTTCTCGCGCGAGTTATTCTGTTGAAAAGAAATAATGCATCAATTATTATCTGTGGTTATGTCTCTCATTATACAAAGTATAGTCATTAAAATAAAACCAATAGTTTTTTGCAAAACACATTTTCCTGTTCGTAAATATTTTGAAATGGGTTTCGTGTATATTATATTTATCCACATATCTGGGAAGTATCTTTCTTTTAAGGGAATGACCTATATACACCAACGCTTCTAACGAGCTTTTTATGTTTTAAGTTGTCAGTCAGGATAAAATATAAAAAAATTATAAATCGATAACTGAGATTGGCGCTGACCAAGAGAATGTTATTTTTTGAGTGAATTTTGAAAAGATTTGAAAGAGTGGGTATCAATGCATACTCCTCATGACTAAGAAAGAAAATATCTTCTGTAGGTTTATTCTATTTGTCATTAAAAATCATCATTTTTAAATTAAATTGATTTGCACACGAAGTAAAGTTATCAGTTTTTTAGCAATTTTTTAATAATGTATCATAATATATGAAGGGGAAATTGAAGTGACATATATTATAATACTTTTGTTATTTAGTTGTGTTAATGCTTAGTTGTGTTAATACTTAGTTGTGTTTATACTTAGTTGTGTTAATACTTAGTTGTGTTAATGCTTAGTTG
>JAUZND010036870.1:11633-21821 GCA_034780555.1 Coelogynopora nodosa
TGTTAATACTTAGTTGTGTTAATACTTAGTTGTGTTAATACTTAGTTGTGTTAATACTTAGTTGTGTTAATACTTAGTTGTGTTAATACTTAGCTGCGTTAATACTTAGTTGTGTTAATACTTAGTTGTGTTAATACTTAGTTGTGTTAATATTTAGTTGTATTAATACTTAGTTGTGTTAATACTTAGTATAATTAATTATTTAATTAATAAATATTTTATATTGTCAGCATCAAAATATTCACCAGTATATTTAAGAAAAACAAGGCGGACATTTAATACAATCTCTCTGTGGTTTGCAGCTAGTTTCTGTCAGTGGTATTATAAAGAACTTTTTAAATGGGAAATGGAGAAATGATCTGGTAGACGAGTTTCCATAAGGCCAATGCAATATCTCGCTTCTTTGATATTCCCGAGTGGGGGAGGGGGAGGGAATGACTGGGGAATTGTCGGGAACCTTAAAGGGATAATAGCAATTTTTAGTATTGACCGTGAATTTATGCTCAACAGAATTTTCGGTAATTAATGTGTAGTTGGCAAGGAAAGATATGAAATAATTGGTGCCGAACTATGGTAGCCAAAAAACATGACCTATTAGAGAACTTATTGCCCTTTTCAGTGAGCGAACCTACCGAAAATGCTGAATATTATAGTAATGAACATCTCCAAATATGATAACTAAAAATTGTATTATGGGTCGGATGAAAATGCATGATAGGGAGAGTTATAATTCAAATCAGCGAATTAAACAATCAAAATATATAACTATGGAATTTGACATTGCAGTTTTAATCAGCTCATTTCACAATTGTATATATACAGTACAATAAGAAAATAATTAAATCAATAGGTTAATAGAATATATAACTCGATATACTGCAAGACTAGTTTATATATTAAATATAGTAACACTAATTTTAATTTCTATTTATATTACAGAATTTTCTTTTCATGCATTATATAAATATGCTTACAATTGATACTGTAAAAATAGTATATAATTATATATAATGTTATAGTTTAATAAATAGTTCTACACTGATGTCTAGCATACGTATAAATACAGCTATGTTTGTTGTAAACATCCTTTGAGGACAACTTTGTTCGGTGCATTCTACTAAGCTTCCCCATAGGGACATTTAGGACCCTATGCAAAAGGACCTTTTATTGTCCCACCAAAGTTCAGTTGAAAATTACTTATAATAAGTTCATTTTTATCGTTTTGACCCTCCCTCTCACTCTCCCTCCTATACCCGTGTCAAATTAATATAATAATAGCCCACAATACATTAATAAATGCATAATATAAAATCTTAATTTGAACATTAAAACTATTATTTTTACAAAAACAGTGATTAATCAATAACTCTGCTATTCTTGGGTTTATTGTTTATCTGAAATGTTTTGGCATAATTAAAATATTTTTCAACTAATAATTACAATATAATTCCAACATCATCAATCTGTAAAAGTGTTTTCATTGGCTTCTATTTTTACTTGCAGTAATCTTAAAAATCTATTACATCTTTTAATTTCAACAGATATAACACGAGAAATACTAATCTTCTATTCAACTGACGTCTAAAACACAGACAAAAATGCAATCGGATTTTTTTAAAACAAAAATATTCTATATTTCAATAAGTTAAAAAATAACTAAATAATTTTTCTTTAGAATAAACACTGCTACGTACGTATTATACGTTACTCAAATCTGCACGTTAAATGCACGGAATATAATTAAAATCATCACTCGATTTCCAAACCTGTAAAATAACATAAAAAGCTGACAAAAAAAATTTTTAAAATGATAATTATTTAAAAAATTGAAACTGTATACAACACTCATTCAACATAATTTAAAGATGACTCTTTTAGACACCATCGTTATTTTTTCTAAAATGATAGTTTGAATAGACGAGACGGGACGATCTAGTTCCATTAATTCATGTTTACTTTCCATATATTTATTCCTTAATTCTTGCTTTCTATGTGTAACGATTTTCTAATTATTTCTTTCACCTACAATTATAATAAATAATATTGATAAATTTTCTTCAAAAAATATTCTATTATTAATCTTTTCTATTTGGAAAATTGTCGGTTATCGGTGTATGTTTCAAATATAATTTAGACAAGTTAACAGTCATATTAACCATTTTCGCAAGAGTGCAGTGTATGTTTCTGTACAACTTCCCTATAAAATAGATTGTATCGAACAATTCCGCCCCTTTCATTGAGAGAGTGTATACAATGTACAATTTTATTGGCTTTTGTTCTATAATATAGATTTTGCAACTAATATCAATGTTTGTTCATAATCTTTTCATTTAGGACTTGGAGAACAGTGAAAAAAAGGTGATCCACTATATCAAGGTGTACATTCCGTTTGAGCTGATGTGTCACTACGGAGAAGACCTAAACCTAAGAGCGCCAATTCAGGTATGTTTTCAGGATGAGTTAAATGAAAGCATTTCACCTGGCAATAATCATTTTATAAATTTAGTTACGTTTATACATTTTTTTATAATTTAGTTGTTAACCCACTTCTCTAGAATCAGTAATTGAACACTTCGAACAATTGTATACATTATCATCATCTATTTTACCAATTTTATACTTTGTTTATTTATTTTTTAAACTCAGTTATTTGAGTATTCGTATTCTACTTTGTTTAAAATATTAGTTCAGATAGTTTATATGATTATAATAGGCCAACCAATCGGTTGATTGAATGGATAATATATTATAGCTTACCTCTTTTTCTATATTTGTAGATTTTTGTGAAGTGTATGCTTAATATTTTTTTTTAAAGTTTTCATTCAGGGCTATATTTTAGAGACATAATTATATTACACAATTATGGCATCATTAAATTGTTTATTATAAAACTTTGTTTAAAGATTATTTTATACAAAACATGTATTGCGAAAGTATAATGCTAGAGGAAGCCCGCTTTGTTTTTCGAAAAGTATTATTATAACATGCTGTAAAGTGTACAAAAAGGTGTAAAGTGTACAAAACTCATGTAATGTTTATAAAAATATGTTTTTAATATTTTTAATGTGCGCTTTTAACTCAAAGTAAATTTAAAAACGTGATATCATATAAAACAATAATTATCATATAAATCAAAATGTCATATAAAGTGTAGTTTGTATATAAAAATGTTTTGATATTGTTTAAATAAAGAATTTGAAAGTAGAAGAAAATTTATAACATACATCAAAAACTTTTTTTCAAATATGAAAATAATAATCGCCAAAGAAAATTAAAAAAAATTAATTATAGTATTTCTACCGACAATTTATAAAAAAATGTATAAATTTCCTGTTTCTAATTAAATATTGAATTAAATATTGTCCATATATGTTATCAATAGATAATTATTTCTAAATCGCGAACAAATTTAACCTTAAATAAGAAACAGATTGATAGCATGTGAACTTCATATGGATAACTGAATAATAAATGTGATAGTATGCATTTATTTATGAAAAGTAAATTTATTAAAATTTTGTTGTGCAGACATAAGATAACAATGCTTACAGATATTAGCTAGCTTTTTACCCCATTAATGTCCCCATTTATAAAAGATATATTTAAATGTAACTAGTATTAATGGATGTCCAATTAGACGCATAGGTACATTATTTAATGTTATCTTTTAAAAATGGTAATTAATAGAGATATTTAAAGACTGGCTAGCGGTCTCTAACTAACTACATATTAACGGTTTTTAAGCATTATTTCAGTTAAAAAGAGTAAAAGGAAATGACTAAATTCACTCTCTTTTCGAATTAATGTAAATAAAGAAGGAAAGTCGATATATTCCCAATGACTCAAGATTATCTTTTAAAAACTGATTAATTACATATAAGCCCTTCTGTCAATAGATAATAATACTTTGGATTACACAATTGTTTTGTTTTCTTTAATTAGACAAATGGGATTATGAAGAGAACTTACGGTGTTATAATTCTTTTACAGCTTTTTATATTCATCTAAAGACAAGTAATTAGCGCTTACATACCTCTCTGACAAACATTTCAAAGTGTGCAAAGGGTGCATATACATAATTGAGAATTAAAAAATGTCATTTTGTTTTATTTGATTTTTAAGAAGCTCATAATGTTCTCTAATAGATCTGAACATTTTAGATGTCTATTCTAAGTATTTATTTCATACAAACGTAATTGTTTATGGCTCTTTTTTTTATATCCATATATTATTGTAAAATTTAAATATAAATTGTATCTAGTCTGTGAGTTTTGTATGTATCTATCTAAAAATTGTTCTCTAGATGTATTTTTTTGTGGTATTTCAGAAAATGAAGCCCAAATTTCATATTTGATGATGTAAAACCATGTGAAAGGCAATTATTTATTTAAAAAATGAAAAAAGGGGAAAAAATGCTGTAAGAAAAATATTTATAACAAATCAGAAAATATGGCACCATTTTCTCTATAATGGTTACATAAGCATTTGTAAAAAAATGTCAACATTCTATAGAATGAATACTCATGTAGGAAATAGCATTTAAAGAATTTGGACACATGCTGGTAAATCCACCGTACTCTGGTATGGGTGTCAAAATTTTTTATTATTTTTTTTAGCTAAATTAAATAAGTGTGATCCAATTTATCATGTAATTTCATCTATTTATTCAAGGAACTTATGGCAAAGCTAAAATGAAAATCATGTAAAAAAATTAAAAAGTGTATTTGAAGTGTTTCTTACATATATATGTGTCTGATAAATGAATGGAGTGTCTCTACAATTTCCTGTTGACAATTTGCGTTCTTTACACAAAGGTTCTCAACGAAGTGAGTATGGTTCAGTGTACGTTATATCTGTTCGTCTGTCTGGCATATTATTGTACTGTATAGTGTACAATACAGCCGAGTGGTTGTGTTCGTACACTGACTAAACTGTCCACAACCGTCCTTGTTTCTTCTTCTCACTGTTCTGTGTGTACAACACATAATTGTTTTTTTATTATTATCTGTGATAACTTTTACCGTATACACTGTCAGCCCTGAAACGAGTTGATGATAATTAAAGTAGAAGGGATTTTGGAGGGATATATTCCGCATTGTAAAAATATCGGTCACTCTTCCCATATAAAACAATTAATCATACTTGATAACTCTTTTCCATTCGATATTTTACTTGCTTTAATTTGATTTGTTTAGTACACGAGTATGTATAGTACATGTCCGGCAAGGTTATTTGAACTAAACAAATCCCTCAAAAATGTGTATTAATATAAATGTAAATTTGTTATAAAAATGGCAATTATCTGGCCAAAATCATGTAAAAATAAACTAACGGAATATATTTAACAATTGAAAAGTGTGCCCATTACAAACTATGGTTATTAATGTTTTACATTTAATTTATTATATTATCAATTGCAATTATTTTTATAACAAGAAAACTGCAATAATTAGTTGAATTTAATATTTTATTCAAATCTTCTATCAAATTTTATTCAATAGTGGTCAGTATTATTAACGATTTATGTTTCATAAATTGTGTTAATTTTTGTGATTATGTCCAAACTTTCTAGAACGACACTTACGTATTAAAAAATATTGTTATGGTAGGTTTAATTTAATTTATTTTCTTTTATGTATTTCTTTCAAAGGACTCATTAATAATAGTTTTCAACAAATCATACAATGATAATACTGACACTGTTGTGTTTCATTTAAACATATCCTAATTTAATATATATTCTTTGGATAATACTTAAAATATTTAACATTTTATTTATATTATAATAATAATATTAGCCAATAGGTAAACTGTATATAGATGATGTAATATTTTTACATTGTGATTTTTGTGTTTCTTAGAAAAAGTTTCAGGATTGTTGTATAAAACACTAATAAAACGCACATATTTACACTAAACTGTTGGGTTTTTATTCTCATATATATTTCCTATACATATACATACATATATTAACTAATTATCAGCTCTATTTTATGTAAAAATCGATATAGTCTAGCACCCATATGTAATATGACATGTGTCTGTGCATTCTTTTTAATCCTATCAGAAAATGATTCTTTTACAATATATAGTAGTTGTCAAATGGTTTGAATATTCTAGTATTCAATATAACATATTCAATCAATCAATGATCGTATTTAGAAAGAGACTATAATTGTTTAATTCGATTTTTTTAAAGAACAACTTTTTGTTTTGCGAATATGACGGTCTTTGATCGGCTGTGAAGATGGCGTGCTCGCGTGAAGTTGATCGTTCAACTAAGTGAAGAAAATCGTTATACTAACTTGTTTATGAAACGAACAGATACTAATGTATCCTCGAGACTCGATCGCGTTCGTCTAACGTCTATTTTAATATGAGTGACATAATGTTAGCTATTTAAATATGGCTGTGTAAACAAAATAATGTTCTGATATCATGTCGAAAAACCTATATAGATCATTGATTACAGTAGAAAGAATACCCTTGTTGTTTTAGTTGAAATATCGCAATTATTGCTAAGCAGTTAAGACTTAAAACCTACGTTATTTATCATGTCTAACTTTAATAAAAATTCTTTTATTTGTAGTGATAATGGAAGTTTTGTTTTATGAGTATACATTAATAAGGGTCTAGGCTTTGTTACTTCATTTTCTTGTTTAATGTTACTAAAAATATTAACAGAAGTCTTAATTTTGGGAACAATGGAAGGGATTCACTGGAAGTTTTTTAAGTTTGTTACGTCAATGACGAATTACGTACTCTTTGAAACAATAAGTTTAAATAAATCAGTTTTACTTGAATATAGCGAAAATATTCGTCACCAGCGGATATAAATAAACAGATTTCAATTCGCAAGATATGAAAGGTTTACTATTACAGAATTACTATTATTAATTATTATTATTATTAATTAATTAATTACTATTACTAATACAGAATTTACTATTACAGAATTAACAATAAATCAACAAACAAAACTAATTTAAATATAATATAGTTTTTAAACTATTCACTGAAAAATAATTCAGAATTCAGCTGAAAAATATAAATTAGATCCTTTAAAATCCCTGTCCATTTCCTTATCGTTTTTCCCCCGTTATTTGTCATTTATAATTAAATTGATTTTAATGTAACAAAACAAAAATGAAAATAAAACAATACTGAAAAATAGCTAACACAATATTATTCGTTAGAACTGTCAAAACAACAAATCTGTTTATATAATTTTGTCAAAATATCCCACAAGTTCCCTTTCTCTTTATCCTTGTCATGATTCCACTCTGGATGCCGATTTTTATGTTACCAACTATAATATTGTAGTAACCCCAGCGTTACAACAACATACAGCCTAAATCTATCCCTTGTGCCGTATTAGTTATTCTTATGTTGTACAGATATGAATTTTCGTTTTGTGAATTAATTTTTTGTTAAATTATAGAAAATAATAACAAATTACTGTTTGAAAACTATATTAATGAAAAAAGCTGAATAAATTAATGGAAAGGATACACTTTTCACCAGTTTGAAAATTTAATAAAAAATAATAAATTATTAATAAGCCATAATTTTTAGCTCTAAAACAAGAAAACTAACAAAATGCTTCAACAATTCAATAGATTAATAATAGTAGTACTTTGCTACAGTTTTTAACATTTGTATAACAGATTACTCACAACGCTTCAAAATAGCATTGGTGCACTAATGCATTAAACGCTTTAAATGCACTATTCTCTTTGTAAATACACGTTAAAATATAGCCAGGGGGAATATTTTCAATTCTGTAGTAATAACACCTGTTTTCCAAGTTGTTTATGCAATAGAAACATGAATTTCAAAATGGTGCGTATTCTCTCCCACAACCTATTAAAAGTCAATAATACCAAGAAGTGGAGTGGTGCTAGAGTGCAGAGTTGCAAGTATGCGGAGGATGCAGGGGTGCAGTTGTGCAGTTTTTCAATTGTGCAACTGTGCAGTTTTGCAGTTGTGCAGTTTTGTGCATTTGTGCAGTTGTGCAGTTGTGCAATCCATACTTTCGACGTTTAAGAAAGGTGGTTTTTTTAATCCGTGATACATTTATTTAAAAAAACATATTGATGGGTAATCAATATCATCCTAACACTGTCACATGAAAACAAATCGTTGTCTATAAAAAAGGGAAGCTTATATTAATATTTATTTTCAGATTGGCTAGAAAGTATAACTCACCTAGACTCAACGTTGTTAGTTATTCTGTCCGTAGTCAGTGTTTAGACTGATCAATGTTTCTTTTTTGTTAACTATTTGCATTTTCTAATAGCTTTTACTTTGAAAGTTTGTATTTTAGTTAGAATGTCATATTTTTTGCTCTTGTTTATATTGTTCATAATTAATATAATTGTAATTCTTCTATTTTCAATTGAAAATTAGCTCGATGTATGTATGCATTTATAGATTCGCATTTCTCGGTTCGATTACAGGTACATCCCAACCCAGCTGAGAACTGGTCGGATCGTGTTCTAAAAATGTTTTGTATTCCAAACTTTATGGTCAACGATGTTCCCAATCAGCCGCTCGACTATTACACCTGTCAGTTCAAGAAGTCAAAAATGTCACGGTTAGTATGAAAGCATGAAAGTTATATAATACGTGTAGAGAACTGTAATACATAATAGTAAAAGTATCGTCATTGTTATTGAGAACCATTTTGAGCCTTACTGACTGTTATAAGAATCGAAACAATTATTTGTTATGTGTATAAAGTGGAGTTGCTATGGTTGTTATGGTTGCTATGGTGTTATGTCAATTACTTTCACTAAATTATACCAAGAATTGCAATTTAACAGTTCATACATTTTCATTGCAATACAATTGTGCAATTTAATGTGTGTAAGAAATGAAAATGCCGTTTTTTATTTGTCACCGGTATATCTCATATCAGACAATTATGAAAGATTGTGTAGTTTTTCATAATCTAATTATTTTTTTTTGAATTGCAATCAATTGTAAATTATTAAAAATTTAGCGAATTCAATTGCAATTTTTACGCAATTGCATCTCTTAGAGTTTCAGCATAAAAAGATGAATACAAGTTCTTTTCTCGCAGGCGGTGTCTCAACTGCAATCGTGGTTTTCATTCGGTTTTGTTATGAAAGATAATTACCAAACAGGAATAATATTGTTGTCTACTCTCACAAATTGCCAGGGCGGTAAATTATGTTATTTACTCAATGTATCCTTAGTAATCTTCAAAACGCCATGCCCCTTATTATGTACATCACGCAACTAAACCTAAGGAAATAATTCTGTGATTAATTTTTATTAATAATCGAAATGATTTGGTCAGTCATTATGGGGAAGATTCGTGCAATTCTATCTCATACTGTCCGTTTTCAATTGAACTGACTAAACAAGTGACCGTAAATTCCCGGAATTGCTTGTTTCAATTCCTCTCAGACCGAAAAATAATAATTTGGATTCAGTTATTAAACATATTTAGTTGACTTAAGCAGTTGACTTCTTTTTTTTAGATATAATGAATTTTGAACGAAGAAAAGAAGCCAGTTACCAAACTATCACAGCACAAATCAGTGCAGCTTCAGAGCAACAAGCACAGAGCAAAAGATTACTTGATTTGGGGTTGGATGCAATAAAATGCAATAAAATAAATATAACTGAAAAAATTAACTCAAACCCTCCTTGTAAAGTAAACCGCAACTAGTAGATAAAATATTGTACACATTAAAACGTACACACTGTTATCACCTCCAGTCCATGGAAAGCTGTATTTTATAGAGTAGGAACTTAAGATAGTAGTGTATATATTTAATTCGTTTTTTATTATCAATCTAGGTATTTGTCATCATATTAGGGTCTGGTTTGAATGCAATCTTCCTTCCTATTGAACTCTATTCCTCTACGGTTGGTTATAGCATATCATTATGTATCAGTACATTTATATTGTATAGTATAGTATACAGATAGACTATTAGTTTTCTTAAATATTCATTTATTAATCATTAAACTTCTACAAACAAACAGTTGTATATTATTATAAACATAATACTATTGTAAGTATAAACAGGAGATGTGGTCAGAATGTACACAGGCTATCAACCCTGACCAACTTGCGCTCGATTCCTCCTAGCTCAGTGGTGGTTCTATTAGGTGGCTGACTTGCACTCGATTCCTCCTAGCTCAGTGGTGGTT
>JAUZND010036881.1:0-21816 GCA_034780555.1 Coelogynopora nodosa
TTAATGTGTATATTAATTTCATTTTTCTTTGCTTTGGAAGGCAACTGAGTGGTGGCAATTACTTCATTGCAGTCGAACAGGTTCTGTCAAGTTTGCAGCTCCAACGTCTTAAGCTATTTGATCGCTTGAAATTGACTCAGACAGATCAAGTTCGCCATCCTTTGCCCTGTTGTACCGCTGACTTCACAGATGAAGAACTTCTGATCGTCGACGACGCACTGACTTCCGAGACTCGCTACTCGCCATCTGAAGAAGCTGCGCTTTACTACGTGGCGGGCTATGTTGCTCACAAAGAAGGAGTTCATATTAATGCGGCGATTCCTGCCATACCTGAATGTGAATTCCTCGAAGAGTATTCTCGTGGAAATCTCGACCATCCAGATGATTTATTACATTCTTTTTCTCATTCTTGTTTTTTTATATTTACTAACCTAACTATTTGTACAACACACTCACAAAGCCATTGTGTCAATCGCTTTAAGCGTCTATTTTCGTTGCTAGGCGAATGCTACCCCGTCGATTTTGGTGATAAACTGAGCCCTATAAGTCAGCGTCTTGCTAATATTTTTTACAAAGGCTTAATTACTCGCACAAATGAATCTCCGATTATCCGTCCACTGGTTACTAGCGCTGCATCAGAAAGGAAACTGAGAAAACTAAATGATTCATAGATTTGTACATTTGACTTGCTTTTATTGTACATTTTAGTTTTTGTATGCATACACTCTCATTCATAGTCTATATTTATTATAGCTCTGCAGTTATATATGCTACCATCTCACAGCGTTATTGAACATCTATTTTATTTAGTATATTAAACACACTTGTGTTGCATACAAATTTGCCAACGTTTACCTATAATATCAGATCTTTCGTTTTTATATCCAATGGATTTTTATAGTGTACATATGTATATATAACAGTATCTATATAATATAATTACATATATCTTTTAATATTTTAGTTGATTGCATTTTTAATTCCTTTGAAATTCTAAAATTAACTGCTGATATGTCTAAATATACTCATTTTTGCGTATTACAGACAATTTAAATATATTTGTACCTCTAGCTAGTACATGTACTTTTTGCTGTTCTTTTCCAGCGTTATTTTGTATATTTGTTATAAATGATTTTTTTTCAATAATATGATTATTTTATGTTGTCTTATTTATGTTTACAAGTCTTTATAGATACTTATTTAACTAAAATAAGTAACAGTAAAAAGTGTATATCAAGAAAATGACCGGCCTACTAGTCAAATCGTCGTGAAATGCTCGTTTCCAGTCCCGATATTATAGTAGTCCCTGGTTTGAAATTTATATTATTTATTCGTATTACATAGGTATATGTAGTACATATAAAATAATTTATTACACAGTCAATACTATTATAAATTATTAATACAATAACTATTATATATGACTGTGTTTATAAAAACAATAAACTAATATATATGCCTTATCCAAATAAAGATTCTAAATATAGAACTTAATTTCAAGACAATTTTTTAAAATAGAAGCCGTACTCAGAAGAACCCATTTTTTTATGCACCCGTAAAGAAAGGGTTAAAATCGATTATTTGTTTTTGGATTGCTTTAACTTTCTATTGGCTTATTTAAACAAGGTCAATGTAATTTTCAATCAATTTAAAGTCTCTGAATTAAAGTCACTGAATTCGATTTTGATGATGAAAGGTACTCTAATGGTAGTAATCGATCATTCAATTATATTTAATACTTTTTTATTTATTAATGTACTTGATTGCAGCCATTCATTGTCTGATCAGGGTGATTTAAATGGGACTGGAACTATGGGAAATTGATTTAAAATATACTAATAATATTAAACAGCAATACGTAGATACTAGATACTATGTAGGTTGCAGCCATACTATAAGTATTCTTATATTAAAACAGACGCCCAATGTTTGCATTCAATTCCATGTATTTTGAAGTTCAATTTGGTTTAGTCTCACTTATTCTAGTCTCTAAAAAATGTCAATATGGTATAATATACTAAAATCAATAAAACTATTATATTTTATACCCTAAAATCCATAAAATTAGTATGTTTAATGTGCTAAAATTCATAAAATTATTATGTTTAATAACCTTAAATCCATCAACTTCTGAAGTTTATCACCCTAAAATCGATAAACTATTAAAGTTAATTTCTCTAAAATTCCTGAACTGTTAAAGTTTAATACCTTAAAAAACCCTAAAGTCCTAAAATTCTAAAATGCATTCCTTTACAGTGAATCATTAAAGCACGCGTAATTCAGGATACAGAGTAAGAAAGTAAGCATTTAGCTTATACAAAAAGGACAATTTCACTTCTTATGATTATTTTTGTCTTTGTCTTTGTCTTCAACTTCATCGCTCCTGTTTCTACTCACGTCGCATAGACATCTCTTACTTGACCAGCCCATATTCACGGTCCGACTTACTTTATAACTTGATATCGAAAAACGTTTTATTTATATTTTTTATTCATATATATATATATTTTTAATTATTTATATTTATTTATATAGTTTTATTGCTTCTTTCAAAGCAGATTGCTGTGAGATTATAATGATTACAATTAATTATATTGGGGAAAAACATTTAAATGATCGAATACTGCAATTACTATATCTCCAACAAATTCATTCTTCTTAGGTGAAGGGCGGGGAGTTGAACCCACTCTCGCACTATTATTGATATACTAGATAAAAGTTGTTCATCTAAAACTTCAATACAAATGTTTTCAGTTGATCATGTTTTTTATATGTTTTCTTTTCATCGAATTACTTTATAGAATTTCATTATTTAATAAAATACTCATTTTACTATTTGATGGTAGGATGATTTTACTGACGATAAACCACGAGACCAATTAATAATTTGGAGATTGTTGAAATCTTCCATATGTCAAATTAATCTGTGCAATTTAAAAAAAATTATGGCCGATTAAGTAATATATGTAACTTTTACATTTCTCGCTTCTTGGCCGTTTTATTGGTAATTATTCAGACTATATTGTAAACTGACTTTGAACTTTTATATTCTACCCTCCATAATTGTTTTTAAGTTAAAAGTTCAACAAAAAATTAATATTATCAATATAATTGCAATTGAAAAAAGATTGGGCAATCGGGAAAAACGATGCCTTACTTAATTAATAAAATCAATGATAAAGTTAACTGTACCTCTAAAATAATAATATAAATATTTCATACGTTGGTTTGTATTATTCTAAATATTAAAAGGGTGCTTAAATTAATGATATATTATGCGTTATTGCGAAACACATATTTAACCTTATTAAAACGAATTAAATAATATACAATGTATTTTTTACAGGTTGGATGAATTTGGATCTATGCGATTATTTATTTCAAATAGGAATAAATAGGAAAGCCGTAGTGAATGAAGTGTTATTCACATTACCAGAAGGAGAGAAAAGCGTTAAAATGGGATTACTCGTCATAAAGTATACATATTTTATTTATATTTTTATTTATATAATTAAATCAATTTAGTAAAATTTAAACTGATATATAGGATATGATATATATATATATATATATATATATATATAGGATATGATATATATATATATATATATATATATATATACATATATAGGATATATACCTATGAGACGTGTACATTTGAACCAATATAAATGTAAAATATATTTAGACATTCTAAAATATTTATTAAATCAGTTATTAGTATTTTTAATAATGAAAATCATTTTTTAATATTTTTAAAAGCTTTACATTTTTCAAGATATTTATTAATCTAATAAAATCATAAATTTGTTTGGAATGTAAATATTGAACAATTGTGTTAAAGGGAAGACGTTAATTTTTTTGGAAACAGTTTACCGCTAACTTAATTTATACACTGTTGTTGTAATATCCTTTTAAGTTTTACTGTTATGTAAATAAAACTATATGTGTATTTAATAAAACTCTGTAAAATAATAAATTATAAATAATTTAATTATAATAAATTATAAAATAAATTAAAATGTTTTACCTCATGATATATTGACAAAAAGTACCATACTTATTTTACATAATTTTATTAATATAAATGTATTGAATTAATAATTGTTTATTTTAAAAACCTTGTATAATATTTAAAAAGAGTGAAAAATAATTTTTATTATATTATTTACACATTTTGTTTTAATAATTAAACTATTTAATTATATTAATTTACATTACCTATATTAAATAATTTTAAGGAAACTCAATTGTGTTCATTTCTGCTTATTATTGGGTTGTATAAAGAATAGTGTCTTCAATGTTATAGATTAATTTTATAACACAAAACTAATTGGAACAAAAAAATTTCAAGCAAATTAAATAAAAATAATTAAACACTGTAGACCTTTGTCAATTGATTCTGAACTATTAAATCGATGAAAAGGACCAATGTTATTTCTGAATCAATAAGTATGATAACTTAACACATTTGGACACACCATAGAGATGGATAATCTGTGGCCAACTAGGATATCCATTTCTATGGGATACACATATTTTTTGTTGTATTATTTTCGAACTAATGTATGAATAGACTTTTTTATAAATAAATTACACTAACCATTCAGATACTTTAATAAAAAAATAAAAACGAACACACATTTTATTATATTAAAATATCACAGCTTTGCTAATTTTAGGTAATATATATAAAAAAAATTCTCTAATACAAATAAATATGTACAAAATAAGTTTAAATATATCAGTAAAAAAATTGCTTTCTCAATTTTAGATTTATTAAATATTTTGGGACATCCCTTTAACCACGATCGCGCGTGCTATTGTTTTAACTAGATTTTTAATAAATTATTTAAATAACAAAGTAAAACAATTCTTAAACATTGCCTCTATTCTCTGAGTATAGTAAATAGTCAATACAGCTTTACAGACGTTGTAGACTTCTCGCATTAAACCATAAAATAAATTTAATTTTTCCCTTAGATTTTCCATAAAGAGTACATCAGATGACCATCTAGAAATAACATTCAAATTGAAATTGGACAATCCCAGTGGAGATAAACCATTAATAGACCAAGTCACTTTGCTAAACAATGCTCGAATTCCAAAGCCTGGCTGCGCCGATGTCAACTGGACAATAAGTCTTCCTGGTAATCATGCAGACAAAGATATTGATTACACATTTCTGAATGAAACTAGAATAGCGAAATCGTTTATCGATTATGAAATTATGGGTTAAATAATATGTTTTATTATTATAAACATTTAGAAAGTGATCAATTCAAAAATTGGTTGTTTGCTAATCTTAACGAATTTATAATACATATTTTATATGTGAATTTAAAAATTCATACGAAAATATCAGACATAGTCATTTAATATTTTTTAATAATAGATATAATACAAGTACATATTTGTGAAAACTTCAAAGTAAATTTATTAAAAAGGATTGGGCCAAGAACAATAGCTCATAGTAAGAGGAAACCTGTAACAAAATAAGTAATTGCAATTTGTAAATTTCAGGGAAAATTCACAAATGAACAATAAAAAAACATAATTAACGTGTCTTTAATTGTGTTTTTAATATTAATCATAACATTTTTATTTGAGCTAAGTCGTGAATTGAAAATCACGTCAATGATTTTAACAGATAGATATATATATTTGAATAATTTTGCATATAATTATGTTTTCATTTTTTATTTAGATATGTGGTATTAATCGTTTGGAAATTTTTATCGGGAACTTTTTGTAAAAGATTAATTTTCGATTTTTAGTTAACAAATGGCACTACGCATTTTCATAAACTTATAATCTAATATAAGTAAAGTAAATCTATGTTAAGGATAGCAGCGAAATTTTAGATAATAGACGTTAGCAATAAAAATGAAATATACTCAATTTTGATTATTTCTAAAATATTTAGTTGGAGTTGGTTGAGGGGCGTTGTTTCAGATTTGAAATACGTCTTCATTACTATTTCATCTCAAGACCAATTAATAGTTATAAAGAAACCGATATTTTCTTTATTAAAATTGTTTACAAGTTTGGCTTCAGTTTTATGTTACTTTAGAATTAATTTAAATAATGTTGACAATACCTATATAATTTATTATTTGATATCCATATTAAAATTATGGGTTTCTAATTATCTGATCATAACACTATACATTTTAGATAAATAAATAATCATAACTTTCGATCTCAATTAATATCAGTATATAATCCTAATTCTATTTTGGCACTCAATATAAACGCTTTTTTTAATATATGATGGTTTGCATTTTTTAAGTTCATTCCTGCAATATAAACTAAAAATAAAAATATTGATGAATAATTAATTGGTATTAAAAGTTGATTAAGGCAAACTGTTATTATCTTAATTGGTTGTTATATTTCTGTATGAACTAGAATTCATTTTGTAATATTTCAGGAGGCGTTCGTAGCAAAATATATTTAGTATACAGTTTGTAAAGTTTAATTGTAACTATAAAATTAATTGTATTGTGTATTCATTTACTAGTTTGATATAGTTTAGATATAGTTTAGATATATTTAACAAAACCACATATTGTTTATTAAAGGCTTTATATAATTTATAAGTGAAATGTATTAAATTAATATATGTTTAAATTTTAATTATATTGTATGTGTAGCTATCACAGTTTCAAATGTGAAATTTTGAACAATATATAAAGTCAATGTTAAACAATGTTTACAATTATAGATTTTAAACCGCATATAATAACCGTGTATAATGTATAGGTATAGTATCAATTTATCATTGTTGATGATAGTTACAATATCAAATAAAATTGATTGGAACCATCAATCAGGCAAAATCAGCTCACCAGATAGAAAGAAAAGAAATAAATCAGAAATAATAAAATATAAATCAAAATATATTAATTTGAAACATCTAACCTTTCTAATGTATTCGTAATAATTTTGTATTTATATAATTATATAATATGTTAAACGCCTACCACATGTAACAAGTAATTATGTTAATCACATTATTTCCTTAATAATACAATTTTTATTAGAAAACAATATACATTTATATGTGTTTCCATATTCTAGGTGGTGCAAAAAATGTGAAGGATTACGTAAAAATGATTGGAAAATCAATGACAAATAAAGGAATTGAAATTTTATTCACACATCTTGGTATTGATCGGTATATAGATTCACAACCATGTTCTCCAATTGATAATGCAACAGGCAAGTAATACAAACTTCGACGTGAAGTCAATTTTATTATTTAACTAAATATTTAAGTAACGTTTATTGAGTATAAATTTTATATAAGTAAATACGTTTAAATAAAATTTACAATTTAGGATTGACAAAATCATTCATATTTAATAAATAACCTGTGTAGAATAGCTGATGTTGACATACAAACATTATATATATATATATGTATATACTTACCTAATAAATCAGTTTTCGTCATGTTAATAATGATTCAAACATTTTAAAGTCATACATGTTTAGAATAAAAGTTTAAAAAATATGAATTACGCTTGTATTAATTGTATTGTATCACTTTTTATGTTGAATTAATACCTCTCAAATGAGTAATACATATTTATTTTATTATACTGATAGCCTAAATAAAATCTTTAGTGTTTGAATAAAATAAAATAAAATAATTAAAAATATTAATAAAATAAACTATGACTTAACTATTAATACAATCAGTTTAATGTTTCTTTTAACAGAATGTAGCCGCATATCCCTTCCTCGGCAGCTTCCGTCGTTCCTACAGTGTCGTCTTCAGGACAATTGCATTGGTGTCGAGTGTTGCATGAATTTTGGCATCAAAACCAAAAAAATAGATCTTAGCTTCCTCAAACAATCCATTCGTGTCTCTTTTCATGTAGACCTCTGCGATTATGTGTTTCGTGTGTCGATGGGAAAATGGAGTTTTAATGCGACCCTTCTCGATATCAACTGGGGCAAAGAATCTGAGTTTGTATTAGGCACCAATGCTATAATATTGAAGTAAGTGTTCAATTGTTAACATATGAACTACATTTGTTTAAATATTTGTAAATAAAATTGAAGTAATTCGCTAATCTGAATTTAGTAACACAAATAATAACCTATTCTTCTTTGAACAGGTACACCATTGATCGCTTGGAAGAACAGAAAATGTTAGTGCTGGACTTAAGCATCAATATTTGTGTGGACGGCGTTTGTGAAAATCCTATTAAAATATTTGAAAAAACGCAAATTCCACAACCATTTTGTCATAATAACTTCACTGGCGGACTTCCAGGTTTGTAATAAGATGCCATAAAGTTTAATATTTACAGTCTATATAACTTATTTCTGTTAAGGTGCTGTTATTTAACGTAATTTGTCTGTTGCATCATCATATAGTATCCGTTAAAAGAATAAGGAACATTTATATTAATTACATATTTTAAACAGGTGGTTCTATAAAGGATTTTGCTAAAATGGTCCTGAAAAAAGGTTCAAAGTCGGCCATATCTGCTGCCGCAAATGCCGTGCTCAGACGTCTAGGTCTTGAAGGTCTCATAACAGGCAAAGAATGTAAACATGAGTCAAATACATTCATTTCTGGGTGGAATAATCGTGAGTGATTGAACTTAAATTAGTAAATTATCATGTTTTCTTGACTTAGATTTGTATGTTTGAAGTACTCTCTTTATTATGCTGTATTGACATTT
The DNA here is from genome assembly GCA_034780555.1 of Coelogynopora nodosa. Taxonomy (NCBI): domain Eukaryota; kingdom Metazoa; phylum Platyhelminthes; order Proseriata; family Coelogynoporidae; genus Coelogynopora; species Coelogynopora nodosa. Next base: position 8,703 of record JAUZND010036881.1, read on the forward strand.
ATTTATATACTTTAAAAATATAATTAATAATACACCATACAAACATAATACCGTTATTACTCCTAATTATTCGATCCGTTTAGAATGTTCAAGAATTCGGCGTTTACCTTCACTGCCAAAACTAGTCCAATGCACCGTTTTTGAAACCTGCTTGGGAATTGATTGTTGTGCCAAGTTGGATATCAAAATAATCCAGCCAACACTCCGAGCGTGGTTCTACCTTGATCCCTGTGATTACGTATTCTCTGTGGGCTTTGAGAAGTTCAACTACACCGAGAGGCTGTTCACCTACAACTGGGGCCAGTTAGAGAGGAAGAAGCTAGGCGAGGCCATCTATCTAAGGTATGAACCAGTCTTAAAAAAGAATGGTAAGCAAAATATAAGGATTATTTGTAGTTTTTTCTTCTTTTTTAATATAGGTAACATATAGTTTTCAATCAGAATATTTTTCAAGATTAAGAGTTGTGTGGATATGTTTTATAATACAACGATTTAAACAAATAATTAAATATGTATCAATTTACCATAAGTAAATGATAAAATAAAGAATTACATGTACAAAAAGCAAATTTTAAAATTATAAAATAATGTTTTCAATATGATTGTTGTATTTGCAAAAATTAATCAATTTCAGGACAATTATATGATACGCAGAAAACAGGCTTTAACACAATGTTTAATAATAAATAACAATATCAACCAATCTATCAAGTCAAGCTGTTTACGGTTATATTGCGGTTTATATGGATACGTTTACAGTGAATTACAAACAAAAACTTGTAAAAGTTATATGTAAACATTTTTTAATCACTATTAAACATATATTTATTCATAAGTTTAAATATAATATATTATTAGACATAATTCTATTTTGCGAGAATAACTGTAGACGGGCATAAAAATAAGTCATATTTTCCAAAATGCAACATAGTATTAATTAGCAACACAAAGTACATGAAAATGTATATCATTCGATATATATAGGAGTCTATCCAGCAAGTCAAACAAAAAGTAAATATAGTCACATGTTCGCACATGTTTGACAAGCAACTAGATGTCGGGATTTTCCTTTATTTTATTTTGTACATGTTGTTTTAGAGCAGAATTTGCAGATCGAGGCAGCATTGTTACAGCAACCAGAAACGGGGCACTTCTTGCCTTTGAGTTGATCAGGTTGAAGGGCAAAAGGTGGCAGAACAGGTGGAATATCAGCTTGGCGCAGATTATCGATGAGCTGTAGAATAAATTGCCGTCGAGATATTGTACTATTCGTTTTATTCTTAAAAACGATCCATGCATTTATGGCAGCGATGTCCAGCATGTTGGCCCACACTGCCAGTGGCCATAGCGACGCGAAGCACAATGAACACTGTAAAGTCGGGACATCTGGTAAAACAATTCAACACCAGTCTTGTTTTCATTGTAGAAGTGAATGAATGCTGACTTTTTCTTTTGAGTAGTGTCGACATGTGGTGCATTATGCTAAGAAGACACACATTTTTGTTTCTCTTTATTTCCCTGGTATCTCAGAAAAAGAATTTTGGTATCTTTTTGCCAATGAAAAATTGCGTACTGCACAATTCTTTAGAACGAGCAGGCATGGTCTTTGACACTTTGCGTTTGTTTCGCCATAGGGTCCCCACAAGTTGTGTCTGTTGTGCTGTCAGAGATTTTATGAATGATAATTATGTAAAGAAATTGTCACAGCAAATGTTGTAGCCGTGGCCAAGTATATGCTGAGTCAGTCGCATTACAACGTCTCATAATTATGACGTAATGGGTCATAATAATACTCATCTTTATAGAATCGGAGAACTGAATAAGTGATTATCATAAAATGGTTTATGTTATGCAATATCAAATAGTCTTTTATACAATATTGTATGTCGTTGAAAGATATTACTAAATATGCAAAGGATAAATGTGATCTCGAAGATACAAAGATATTTATTGATATGTACCCCATACTATTCAAAATAGATCCCTGATCACTTGGTATATATTCGAGATCACATTCGAGTACGTATAACTTCACTTTATCTCATTTCGACTTACCTTCATTCGTCTTACGTAACCGGTTTAGATTGTCTTATTAAGAGCGGAATGAGCGATTCTAAAAACAAACTTGACGCATTTATGATTTGAGTGTGTTAAGTAGTCTGATTATTATAAAGAACTATACAAATTAACGGTTTCACATTAAATAATTGTAGTTTCAGTGATAAGATTAAATTTATAACATCTGTACGCGTTAGCAATATTTTTTGGTAAAAAGTTTTAGAATATCTAGACATTTACGTTATTTAAAAGTAAAAGGACATTTATATTTATATTTATGTATACTATTTAATTAATCCTATTTTAAGTATTATTTTATAATATATATATATATATTTAGATCAAACAAACCAATATATATATTTTTTTATTTAAAAAGAATTCGAAATGCGATGTTATGCATACTATATAGCAGGTTAATATAATATGGCGGAGTAAGTTAAGGAAAATTGCGATTATGTGAAATGAGATAAGGTAAAGTCACATACCAACGTTTATATTATATACGCACGTAATATTGGTAAAGTCATTAATTATTATTAGTATCATTTACTATAGAGACTACCAAATTGATAAATATAACTATGGATACGATATACATATGTAAACGATAAAAATACTTTCATACTTAGCACAGAATGCAATGAAATTGATTGTATGACAGAATTATTTTTATATACTAACTTATTGTTATGCTGTACTCGTATGTAAGAGAAAATTATATTAAAAATTATTTCTAAGTAATATATTGGAAAAACATGAAAAAATTACCTTTTTTAATAATACATTTTTAGATTTCAAATTTTCAAAGATGCACATGAAAAAAGGTTCCGCCTTAATTTTGCAATGGATTTGATAATAGACGGGAAAAATGACACTTTCAACCTTCTTAAGAACACAATCATTCCACAAGTTGGTTGCCAAACAAATCTCACTCTACCAGGAGGTACAGATCCTTAAACGTATTAAAAACAAAGAGAATGGTATATTATTCTAATTTCTTTTTAAATTTTATAGGTTCAGTAAAAAACTTCATTAAATCTTTGGGAAAAGAAGCTGTTGGACGACTGACAAACGATGCGATTAACGCAGTATTCCGCCACCTTGGAATTGCTGAGTGGATTAATCCTGAAACAGAATGCCAAAACCGTACAGGATTACGCATAAGTAAGAATTTGTATTATGGGTTTTTAAACATAGTTTATAATATAAAATAGGATTTTTTTAATAAATAAAAAATAATGAATATTTTCAAACAAAAAATATTGATAATACATTGTAAAGTTCATTATAAATAAAAAAGATAACATTTGAAAGTGATCAAAATTTATTTTAACATAAATATGCCTTTTAATCGTGAAATGTTTCAACTTATTTAAATTTAAATTTATTAAAGAATTTGAAATAATCTTTAAAAATGTATGGTTAACCATGTTGAAATTATAAATATAAATATTATCTTGTGAATAATGCCTAAAAATTAAACGTTTATTAACTTTTTTTAGAATGTCCCTCCTTTCGAAACGGGACTTCTAATATCAGACTCCCTACGGGGACTCACTGTACGGTTCAAAGAGATTGCCTGAATATCACCTGTTGTGCCACATTAGATCTTGGAGTCGTCAAACGATATTTTACAGCATTTGCCACCATCGATCCCTGTAACTATCGTCTTATTGTTGGCTTCGAACGCATGGTTCTTAACATAACTCTCTTCAACTACAACTGGGGACAACAGAGAGAACTTAAAATAGGAAATGTTTTTACTATAAAGTATGTCAATAAAGTTATAAATTTAGAGCAGAGTATTTTTAATTTTAATTTTTTTTAGTCGATTAAGCTATTTACCAAAATGCAAAATATCCTAATTTCAATAGAATATATTACACGTTATGCAAATATTTGTATGTCACTAAATTATACTAAACCGTTACTTGCATCTAAAATAAATAAGATATCTATTTGGATAATTATTTTACAATAATAAAGTTAACTTTGTTTAATAAACTAAATTAAAAACACTGTTTCTAATTTTGATTAAGTATAAATAAAAATAGTTCTTGTATAAAACTTAGAAAAACAGTATATGAAAAATTAATATGTTCCAATGAAGGATATACAATATTATTTAAAACATATTTGTGTTTTAAATTTTATTAAATAATTAAACAAGTATATGAACAAGGAAACATTTTATGTGTAATCGTAATGTTGTTGGATAAAATAGGTTTACTTTCATGTTGTATTATATATTGATTTTAAGAATATTGTTTTATGATTACATTATGATTGATTCATTTATCAGGTTTAGTGTGGACAAGATATACGAGACAAAAATGTTCAAGTTTGATCTTAAAATTTTGGTTGACATTGAAGGAGATCAAAAGCCGGAATTAGTAATCTTCGATGGTTACGAATTTCCAATTCCATTTTGTAACCCAGACTTCACATTAAAAATTAAACGTATGTACAAATATTTGAAATTCGAAATGTTGTTTCACTTTCAATCAAAACTTATAAACGTTTTCATATTTTAAACATACAATACGATTTCGAGATTTGTAAAAAACTATTTGTTTACATGCAATATTATGAAATAGTAATTTTAATAATAGATTTTGACTATCTATATTTTTAAATATTAATTTTACATAAAATACATATCGTTTTTAATTTTCACAAACATGATAAATATTTTAAAATCAAAGATGTGTCGTTGTAAAACGAATGATATTTAGGATTTAATTATTTGGATTTTATTCGATCATTTTTAGACAAAAATGCATTATTAGAAGATCTAAGTAACGTAAATATTTTTGACAACTTTTAGCAAATCCAAACACTTGAAAACTCAGACAACTCCTGAAAATATCTTGATAGCTCAGATAGGAGTGTAACAAATTATGCACTAATGCAAACACGTTGATATTATGTGTACGTTCCAACAATATCATTGTGAAAACATTAATTATTTATAATTGAACAATCTATTTTTGATTAATGGAACAATATTAATTTTTACTCTCCTTGGTCTAGGAGGAGGTATTGGTGATTTTGCGAAAGAAATCGGAAAGAGTGTGACGAAGGCTGCTATTGAACTTGTGCTGCGTTCCCTTGGTTTGGAAGAAGTTATCAATCTAGATGGATGTAAACAACTGCAGGAAAAACCAGGTACGGACAGTATTGTAAATACGTCTATAATGACCTCAGTGGAATGTATGAAGCAAACAAAACAATGAACTTCTGTCATGGTTAATTTAACCTGATATGGTTTTTAGATTGGCAGAACATATAATCAGTTTAATTAATATCGAATTAAACTGAAAATATATGGAGAAATTTGATTATTTGATTATTAAAAATGTTTTGTTTCTTTTATTTTGATTACCTTTGATTACATTTTTTACATGATTATGGAGAATACACCCAAACCGATTGTTTAAATAGAATTACAGTGTTAGTCATAACTATGCAACAAAATACAATAAACAAAAATTGATAAATATATAATAAATAATTGCAGCTATAATGAGTGTTACCTTTTTAAACATTTTTTTAAACAAAACTGGTGTCTAACTAATTATAACATTCTTGTGTTGCAATCAATTTTAAACATTTAATTGTATTGCCGATAAATTTTTATCAAAAGAACAATTCTGAAAATATGAAATGTCACATATTAATGGAATACCATAACCAAATAGTTTCACACACAAACTAAGTTAACATAGATATGTGACTATAATAATATTATGATCTAAAGCATTTTTACATCTATATGAACTTTATGAGCAGCATATTTATTTTTTGCACATAAAATACAGCAGATACTACTATTATTAAAGAAAAATATTATTTAATATGAATCGATTTATTTCTCACCCATAAAATAAAGTTGGCGGATTTCAAAGTACACGTTGACCTTAACTACTGGAGGATATAAGGGGGCGACGCCGACACTATGAAACTACAAACATGATTTTTCAAAAGGCTCTTAGGGGTCGATCGGAACTAAAACGGTTTCTCTCCGATTTATTATTTTAGACTGTCCTCACCTGTCGCTGCCACAGAGAAGACTGCCAAAGCAGCTCACCTGCCAACTACACGCACACTGTCTCGGTTTGGAATGCTGCCTTGATCTCAACTTTAAGATTACTCGACTGGCGGTAAAGGCTTGGGCCTACATCGACATGTGCGACTACAAACTCTCGCTGGGACTGGCAAAATGGGCTTTTAATCAGACCTTGATCACATACGCATTTGGTAAGTGAAAATAGCTCCACGCATTACAGACTAATTTCCGAGTAAGATATGATCCCCATATTTTTATTGTCGATTGGAGCTCAGTTTTAGAACAATGCATCACACCATTCTTTCAGAGTTTTCTTGTTGAACTATTGTAGATTAAAAATTGCATTACATAGCTATATATAGATAACACATGAATGTCGATCGATTTACATGTCAATGCTCGACTGGATAAATGTTTACTTTTTTAAAAAAGGCTGATTTCAAATTTTGACAATTAAACTATTTGAAAAGGGTAAAATATAAATACGTAGGCCATAATACATGTGCAATATTTTTATTATAATAAATTTATATAAATATAAATTTATCATAATATTAAAAAATAGTTAAAATTCTGTATAAAGTACATTTGTTCATAATAGTTTACACTTGTGTGTATATATTATATATAACTATATTATTTATTAATAAAATGTTCATCCATTTATTTGTGTGAAATAAATATCTATTGTATATACTATTTGATTTTAGGTGAATGGAAGAACGAAAACTTAGGAGATACGCTGAAACTTGAGTAAGTTATTAAAATAAGTTAATCATATTTTGTATGGACTTTTATAAAACGGTTTATGTTTTATCAAATATATATATATTTTTTAAAATTTATTTATGTTTTATCAAATTTATCAAATACTTTTCTTTAGATATCGCGTCATTAAAGACGATGCTAAAAAACGATTTCTAATCGACTTGTCAATGAAATTTGTTGTGGACGACACTGAAACGAATTTAAAAATATTTGATGCTTATACCATACCGCAATATTTATGTGACGTTAATGCCACACTAGACTTTCAAGGTAAGAGCTATAAATACATTGTAACAGGTAATACTACTTGTTGTAGTAATATAGTTCACAATGCTTAGTTTTAAGTATACATATAAGATATTACGAGTATTTCATAATTTAATTTTTAGATGTAAAGGATCTTCTCAAAGAGGGTGGAAGTCAGCTCGCCACTAGTGCCCTGAAAGCTCTTCTCGCAAGAATTGGGCTCAATGTTACCTTCTTCAGAGACAATCAATGCGAAACAAACTCTATCGATATGGCAGACAGTTCAAATCCAAGTTAGTAAACCTAACAATAATATGAACAGTTGTATGTGATACACAACTAAATTATTAAATAAGAAAGCGCGTAGATAGTGCTAGAGAACAGAAAACTTTAAATTAAATCTTTAAAAAATTTCTGATATTTTATAATAATGTAAAATACAGAAAATATAAAATATATTTAACGAAGAATAGTGAAGTTAATAAATAATTGGATACATATTAACAATAAATATATATTAATTTAATTAAATAATTAATTTTAAATAAATTGAAAAATGCTACATAATTTTGTTATTTTTTGATATTTCCATATATTATTTATTGTCGAAATATGTTTTTGAAACTCATGATTGTTCAGAAATACATCATTAAATATTTTAAAGTTGTTTTGTTTTGGTGAACAATAGGCATTAGACATATTTCAAAATTTATTTTATCATCTTTGTTAAACTTGTTTATTTAATGAAAATATACATTTTTTAAATTTAGTTTATCAAAATAACGGCATCGTTATATATTTAGCAATCACTAAATATAGTATGGTTATATTACACAACATTTTCAGATTGTCCTAAGTTTCATTTGAGTAGCGTTCTTCGTTCGAACGAGTATATTCGCTGTCAACGTCATCGTGGATGCTTAGGCATGGAGTGTTGTCTCAACGTCAAGATTATAACGTTGCAAACGGCTCTCAAGGCATGGATCTATATGGACCCTTGCACACTTCATTTCTCCGTTGGGCTGGAAAATATTGTCTATAACAAAACGCTTTACGATAATTGGGGTAACTATATAAATAATTATTTCAATAAATAATGCGCAATATTGCTTTAATATTTTTATTTTTATTGTTTAAATTAACATTACAAAAACCAATCCTAAATGTATTTATACATTGTGAGAATTAATGTTAATAAATAAATTTATTCATTATTTGTAATCTTAAAATCTTAAAATTTCCAACATATTGTTAATGTTATTGAACTTCTGGTAAATTACATTATAAAAAAATTATAATATTTCATATTGTCGAATTGTAATATTAAAATAATCTTTCAATTTTACACATTTAAAACGAAACAAATAACGTTTTATATAAATAATTCCGTTCTTGCAACCCAAACATATAATAATATTATGAATAATATCACATACAACGATGAAAACACTAAAAGCAAACGTTTACTAATTTTAGGTAATGAACAGGAGATTCGTATTGGATCTGCATTAAAGATAACGTAAGTGAACATTCAACTACTGAATTGATTTTAAGTCATACAAATATTATTATTTTGTACCATTTAACTTTTTTTTTCTAAAAAAGTAATTATATATATTACTTAATTCATTATGTACCATTTTGCAACTTATGACAACATATTGCAATTATGGTTGCAACTTAATGTGACAATGTTCTTGTGTGATTTTTGTAAATAATAAATATTATTTTTTGCTTATATAAATTAATAAATATTTTAAATGTAATGCCTTGTCGCATTTTATTTTTTAAATCACTGCTAATATAAATACATAAATATATGTATATATCTATAATTCAAAAAAACATGCACGTAAATCATTTTACAAAATGTTAAATATTTTTTAAAATGATAATATCCGTATAGATGGTGTATATATAATGTATGTCAGTATAATTAGAAAAATATTTTTATTGTAACTTTAAAATGATCGATAGTACGGTTGTTACATTTTCCAATATGTATCTTACTTGCATGTTAACTGTAATCTTTGATCATTCATAATTTTGATTTAGTTTCACGCTTGATCGTAATGATTTGAATGAACTTGTCCTCGACTTTGGTTTTCACATTGCTGTCGAAGGACAAGATACAACTTACCTCCCGCTACTCCAGAAGGCTGTTATGCCAATTCCATTTTGTGGCAATAACGGAACATTAGTATTCCCTAAAAGTAAGTGATTTTGTACAACTATAATTCGCCAACAACATAATACATACTTTTTTAGTGTGACCAAGAAATTCAAGAAATAAAATAAATAACCTGCAGTTTTTACGACTTCCCATTAAGAATAAAAATTTGAACGATTCCTTGAAGTCATTTAAAAAGATGTATTTATTCGGGGAATATTTTGTGTTGGCATGAATATAAATTAAAAAGTAAAGGCTCAACACACGAAATTATTTATTACGCCTGAATTTTCGGTTTTTAAGCAAGCCTTACCAAGGCAACACAACAAAAGTGAAACAAATTAACAGATTTCCGAAATTAGATGTATTTATTCTCATAATAGGATAATTTGAACAAATCTGATCATACAATATAACTTTAGAAAGGTATAAAAATATATAATTATAAAACTACATTTTTATGTATGGCGAATCTAATTTGTTTTAAATTTTATATTCAAAATTTCAAATAAATGAAAACATAAGTTTATTTGGAATATTTCGATATTTTGAAATATTAGTTTTAATTCTCCAGTCAGAATTATAAATGATTTTAATTTTTTTAGTTGATATCCAAAACTTGACGCAATCAGCGTTCGAAGCCGGAACCGCAATTGTCCTCAATAAACTTGGTGTGCCCAGAGAACTTCTTGGAAACAGCCAATGCCAACCCAACCCAAATGGAGAATGGGGCAATAACAAAGGTACTGGGAATAAAAAATTAATTAAATTAATGCGAAACACGTTAATTATGTATCTGTCTAGATCATTCAAATAAGTTTAGCAAAAGGAACCTATTTAAAAAATAAAATGCATTTAATAAGATTTAAAAAAAATTTAACAAAAATTATTTGTTTATTTTATAAGTTATAACTAATGTGAAATTATTGTTATCTGGGTCGTGTTTGTTTGTAAGTTTATTCGTTTAGATCAAAACACGTTTTGGTATTTTTTTAATTATTTGTTATCTAGTATTTATTTACTAGATTCTTATAATTTGTAGGCAATCCAATGTACATGTGAGAATAGTTACAACAGATATAGTAAAATACTCAATGTATAATATAATATTCAAGTACAATTCAATGTTCAAATGAAATGCTCGAACAGATCGCCATTAACAGTTATAATGCAGTATTTCGTAGCATGTTTTGGGTAATGTTTTCGCATTCTGCCGTTTTCCTTTCCTTCAACTCATCAATATTTTTAGGCCGATTGTTGCACACCACTAATTTCAAGTGTCCCCGCAGAAGAAGTAATCCAATTGAGTCAGATGGGGTGATATTCTTGTAGGCCATGTTACAGGCCCGCGTCTTCCAATCCAATGATTTGGAAATTAGTCATCAAAATAAAGACGCACAATTATGGCATAATGTGACGGTGCTCAATCTTGCTTTATAAATAAAATTACAATAAAATCTTTCGTTTATCTTAAGTCTGGAAGAATCGACTCTTGCAGCATATTAAAATAGTATTGTCCCGTTACCGTGGCTTCAAAGAAGAAAGGCCCAATCAGCCGGATTCCCAGGATTCCACACCACACCATTGTACTTGTATCATACTGGACATTAATATCAGAAAACCAATGAGAGTTGGAATCTGAATAATATCGAAAATTGTGGCGGTTTATAAATCCATTCAGATTAAATATTGCTTCATCTCCAAAAGCAATCACATCAATATTCGATGTACTATCTTCGATCCTCTCAATAGATGGAAAACAGAAATCCAGATGTACGACAGTATCTTCATCATCTTAACAGTGAATTAGCTTACATTTATACCCATGAAATATGTTTGTATTCAGTATTCGACCAAATGAGCGTCTACTATACATAGTACCAACCTTACAAGCACATTTGCTTTGTGACTTTATGGAACTTTTGGCATAGGTAGCTAAAGTAACAACGATAGTTTCATCATCTGTTTTGGTTCTGTTTTTGCAACTTCTTCAAGCATCTTACGTACAGATCCGATTTCTTCCAACTAAATATTAAATATTTCGCAAGCTTTATTTCTAGTATAATAACCATCAGTAACAATAACTTATCTCTTATCACTGTTCTTTTTTGAGATGCATTCTTTTTTTAAATGATCAACACATGTAGGTGGAAGACATATTAAATGTATAACCTGTTATTATCGTAATTCCATGAATTTGGAAATTCCAAGTAAATTTAAGAATTTTTATAATATTAATACTAATAATATTAAAATAAATGTTATAATATTTGGTGCGTGACTATTGCCCAACCCAACGAAAAATCTATGGACTCATTTACAATTAATGTAGTTATTTTTTAACTTCCATCTTCCTTACACTTTTGTTTCATTTCTGCTCAATATACTGCTTCTCCAGATCAGTGCAGTTCAGTCATCAAATTTCCGCGGTTACCACGTGCTCTCAGCTGCACACTATCTGACTATTGCCTGGGTCTAGACTGCTGTGTGACACTCGACTTCAAGGTCGTGCGGCAGTCAGTGCATGCCTGGATCGATATAAACCCTTGCACCTTCACCTTGGAAGTGGGCTTTGAGAACTGGCACCTAAACGTCTCTCTGATCAACTATGACTGGGGGCAACAAAAGACCGAGCGTTTGGGAAGTCTGCTTATTGTCAAGTAATTATGCATAGGCTAATATTCTATGACACTATATACGACAGTACTAAAAAAGATTACAACACTATTAAACAAATAACTATAGCATAAATAGCCGACCTTGGAGAGATTAAAAGTACTCCCTAAATAGTAAATGGATAGTACTAAAATAGTACTTGGAGTACTAAAAAAGATTGCAACAGTATTAAACAAATAACGAATTCATAAATAGCCGATCTCAATAAAATAAACTAAAACAATATTTAAGAACATACAAATTCCAAGCGTCCCTTGAACTCAATGTAATAGGTGTAGATAATAGGTGTAGGAAAATAGGCCACACCGAAGCTAAATAAGAAAAAACCGTCGGCCAAAGAAAGCTTCGCATTAAATATACCATAATATTCGGAAGTTGTTTCTTGACATCCTTGGTTTGTCAGCGACTTCCAAAAATGGTATAAAATAATATAGTTCATAATAATGTAATATAACATATTATTAAGCTAAATAACGATAAGTTACAATTCCAAATGATTCTTAAAATACAAAAAAATAACAAATACATATTTAAATACCAATATAATATCACAACAAATTATAACATATATGGAAATACTGCCCTTTCGCAAGTGCAATGAATAAATAGTAGAAATGGGAATATACAAGAAATATGTATTATATTTTTTCTATGTTTGAAAAGTTATATAATACGAATTGTTTTTTTATATAGTGTACTGCAAAAGTAATTTTAGCACTAATTTTAAACATATATGTAATTTAACATATATTTTGTTAAAATGACTCAATTTAACTATCTTAATTGTGATAATTTTATCTTTGTAACAATCAAAAAAAATATAGTATTCGCTAAATAACGAAACAAGTAATATTTCTAAAATAATTAATAAATTACTTAACCCTCAGAGACCTGTGGGGGGATCCAATCCTACACACCTTTTATTGTTTCTCAAAATTTACATGATTATTCAACTAACTTTTAACCCATATGTAAATTCATTATTAGCATCTGATGACATATCGAAATGTTGCCTATTATATGTACTTTTTATAATTATTGATAATTCACTGTGTAACAAAATTTCACTTTTTTCATGTTTATCATTATTTTATAATTTTTATATACTAATTTAATGGTGCTGA